>JAJOZX010012518.1:0-55000 GCA_023014485.1 Bathynomus jamesi
CGATCGATGTACACAATATGACTCAGTATATATAGGTCAAAGGGTAAAACGTTAGATATAGTAAAACAGCATAAATATGCGTGTAGAACAGCAAATAGTTCTAATGCATTGTTTAACCATATGTATAGATGTAATCATAATATCAAGTGGGACAGTTCTAAAGCGCTCGTTACAAACAGAGATATAATTGAAAGGAATATTCTAGAATGTGCATTTATCCATTTTAAAAATAATTTCAATAACATTGCGGGAATGTATAAAATTGACAATATCCTGTTAAAATACCTTTAGCCTGTAATCAACTCTTGTTAATCATGTGCTAATATTTTTGTTTTTCTGTACCGCTTGTATATATTTTTGTCATCTCGCCTTCTCCCTTCATTCCCTGACGAGGTGTACTTCTGAATACACGAAAGGCCTTGGAATCATTTTTCTTTTCCTTGTGAGTTTGCATAATTCATTCATTTCACGTGTTTAATTGTGAAATTCATCCCATATATATATTCTTCCTTAATGGTATTTCCTCACGGTCAGGTAATTCATTCCCAATCACGGATTTCAGGCCGCTGAACAAACATATAGGAAACTCCATTATATAAATTTGTTCCAATTTGTGAAGGAAGTTTAGTCGATTCAGCATTAAAATAATATGAGACAATTCGTAGGGTGCAATTTGAGGGGAAGATTCCACATAGACAAGTTAAATTATATAAACCATTTAAGGTATCGGAGAATAAATGGAGGTTTATATTGATTATTGGGGAGAAATCTCGTTTGGAAAAATTGACCAAATTCAGTGATGTTCAAAACATTTCGTGAAATTCGTCTACGTCATCGCATCATCATTAGCCACAATTTTTTTTTAATCTTTATTTCAGTTTTGGAGTTTGGATTATATATATGGGAAAGAATTACAGATGTCATCTAATCAATACCACCAGAGATGTGCCTTAGGGCACTTGAAGCAACGTTTGACCGCTTTCATACATGCATAGATATCCATAGACAGTAAGTAAAGACTGTATGAAGCACTGTTTGCATCTCAAAAATGTTTACAAATAAATTGGAAATAAAAAATAACACCCCATATAAGTGTTAAATTTTTTTTAATCACTCTGTATATCCCAGGGAGCACGCTTATATAGATATAATATTGAAGACGTATCACTGCATCAACCTTTCAGTGTTGAAATCATAGTAACCTCGGAACTTCGAATTAGCAATCTAAATGGCACGAATTTCGATATCGAAACTGAGTCCTGACGTAAATTTATTATTTAGTAAAGCGAGAGACAACATTACTGTATATTCCCACCTTTTAGGAAAATATGTTTTGTAAATGCTGACTGCACTTTATTTTATCATCAACATTACATTAGTATTAATTTGCGAACTGTCACAAACATTAGCCTCAATTCAAGATTCCATTCTTCTTCTTAGATCGCGTTGATTATGGTGACTTAACACGCAGCTTCGTTGTCCCGACAGAAGATTATACCACTAAGGCAGAGTCTTCCCTTTAACTTCCCTCTTTCTCTGACTGCGTGTTTCACGAATAATTACATGCCTTTCAATTTCACAAAAATGGCGTACTGTGTCAGTGCTCCCTTTCTTTTCAGTGCGCTGAAAGTAAAACCACTTAAATTTCTGAAGTAAGGATAATGATGGCGACTTGTACCCCTTTTACAGTTTTATTCACAGAAATCTCCACACACAAGAATGAATAAGAAGGCAGATTTCTAATTGAAAACTTAGTTTGTACGCTACACTTGTTCTTTAGAGGATTTGACAGGCAACTTTTTTTTTTTTTGCAGGAAGGAGGGGCCAAAGGTGAATGACCGCAAAAGCGTCCCCTCCCCAAATAGGAGAAGAAGAGAGCGAAAATCAAGGTCCAGAGTTTTGGAGATGCCTAGACACTCTGCGTTTGAAAAATTGGAGATAAGGGTGAAAGATGGATTGAGGAAGATTGTTCCAGAGTTGAGCGGTTGGGTAAATGAAAGATTGAAAACACTGATTAATTCTTGCGTTAGAGAGTTGAATAGAAAAGGGATGACAATGTGTCGAAAGTCTGGTACTGCGTGCTCTCATTAAAGGAGGAGGCATACAGTTAGAGAGTTTAGAAGAGCAGTGTCTGTTATAACTGCACTTATTGCGCGAGTGTGTTCGTTTGTTCAAGATGGTTGTGATTATCGCTCGGATGACCTTTCAATTTTATACGCACAAATTTCTCGGCTTACTTGAAGCCCACTTTAAATTTCAAACTTTCAGTGTTAATTTACTCTCAGCTTACAAGAGAAGCCCACTGCAAGGTAGCACAGAAACAATACACTTCCTCGTATAAAGTTTATTTCACAAAATTAAAAAATTTCACTCATAATGGAACATTAATTCAAAAAAGTTTACAGATGTACAGTTACAAATTTTTGTTCAAAAATCAAATTTAAATAAAAAATGTTTGCAATTATTTGGATTAAGTCTCAAAGGGTTTATAAATAGGCGTTTTATATAAGTGAACTAAGAAATAGCACTTACTTCAAATTCTTTAAGATAACATTTTGCTTATAACAGTACAGAAATTTAGGTACCATAAGTTTCGCACAAGTACAGCAGATTTTTAGGAAACGATTTCGCCAAATTAATTTCAACACCATTTTCAAAGATTCTGCGCGAACTCCGCAGATTTTCTCGGAACAGACACTTACCAAAAGTGGCTCAACACAAACATTTTAAAATCATTCACGGAGATAAAAACAATAAACTGAAGAAGCTAATGATTTAGAATTTGAAAATGCAAACCGAATTAAATTCTAAAAATTGCAGGACACTTTCGGGTAACAAAGTTCTTTTCTTGCCGACTACTGCCTCATTTACAGGATGAGTTCTGAACCATAACTTAAACTCTTGAAACAAAGTATGAAAAAGTGAAACAATGAGATTTAAATTATTCGAAAAACAGAGCCACTTTAAAGTCAGCTTATGCAATCTAAAGGTGCCACAAATTTAGGCGATTTTATAACACTTCACCTTTGGAGAACCAGGACTACAACTTTCGAAAACTGATTTAACCACACTTCATCGTTGGAGGACTAGGGATGCAATTACTATTATTTCTGAATTACACCTTAGTATCACAGGAATTCTCCCTTCAGAATCTAGATGACTTATCAGTACCTGACCTCATTCGTACATAAATTACTGATCTTCTATTGGTGCTAATCTCAATTTCGTTATACTTATGCTCCGCCTTTGTTAAAGAAAAAATTTAAATTTAAATTCAAAATTTGCTCTCGAGGATTTCCTTTAGACGAAACCAAAGAATAAACAAAAACAAACTTAAACAAACTTCTTAAAGCTAGGTTTCTTCCCCCTCAACAGATTAATTGCTTGACCATAAATCTGTTCCTGGGATGTCAAACAACAGTTCGTTTTATTGCTTCTCGAGTATCGGGTAACGTTGATTTAATTTTTAAAGATTTAATTTTCACGTAAATATAAAACCACTTTAAAATCACTTTTTTATTTTATGATTTTCTTTACTTTTCGATATGAGATTTAAACATACAATTTTTGCCGTTATACTCTTTTATAGCAATTTCCAGACGACACTGTCTTTTAAATTCTCAGTCATTGAGTCGGAACCTTCTCCATGCCCATGAAAATGCCATTAGTTGTCACGTTTACAATAAATTCCTAAAGCTACAGATTTTTAACCCAATAACGGTGTTAGCAAATAAACTGTAAATTTTAATTTTACAATTCACTCATTTATGTGAGTGAACTTCACTGATAGGAATATTTAGATTTTTAGGTATCACTCTTTCAAGTTGTAGATTTGGTACATTGGAACAGCGACCATTTAACGTTTAACAGAGATACCAAATGTCTGTGGCAGAACTATTATATATATGGTTTTACTGCATATATTAAAGAGATTTATAAACTGTTATAGATGAAAAGATCAAGACAAATTTAAAATACATATACAATAGTACGATTTAGGTAATCTATCCACAAAACAATCAGAGAATTACACCACTAACTTTAAATTCTAATTCTAACCAGAAATTAACTTTTGTGGAAAACTTCTAATATATATATATATATAATCACAGAAGTACCTAGTATCTGATATATTAATTTATGTAAATATGGCCAGTTATAATGATCGGCCACACCCTTCAATTTTACAGCATTATTCCCATCACGAAAAATTAATAAGATTAAATTTTTGTCTGAAATCACTCTGAGTGATCACCAAACTTGTTGAACGTCAAGATTTATACGTTAGATGGCTTAAAACCTGTATTGTAACCTTTCATCAGCAAATACTTCGACTACCTCGACACGATACCTATTAAATAAGCAACAGTTTACTAATTTTTGTTTGTGTGTTACGAGTAATTCCTTTTCATAAAAAAGACACTTCAAAGTTCTCTTTTGGGTTTAAAAAAATGAAAACGTGAGTATTATTATCCATTAGCTGCATGAGCTTTCAGCGCGGTGTTCACCATAAACCATTTGGGAGTTGCCCTTCGTTTTCTTAAACAACCAAAAATAATTAAAATTTTATGGAAAAAAAATTTTCAACTCGAAGTCGAACCCTCAAAAGGGAAAACTGAAAAGAAAGAATTCAACACAGAAAAATATATCGAAATTGCTTAGCCATTTTCTCTCTCCTTATTTCATGGTAAAGATACACTTGAAGCTTCTTTTATTTCTTTAAGAAGAAGAAGAAGAAGAAGAAGAAGAAGAAGAAATTTCCTAAAAACCATATTTAATCACCCGAAGGAATTTAATTCCAAATTTTGCATTAGCGCTTCCGCCTCCAAGAAACAAATGAAATGCAAAATGGGAAAAAGTAGTTAAGCTTATAATGAGGGTCAAGACTATTACTAATTTTACTGCCGGTCTAATGTGCGTGAGATCTTCCAATAACAGAGAGAGAGAGAGAGAGAGAGAGAGAGAGAGAGAGAGAGAGAAAGAAAAGGAGAAAAATACAAAGAATCACCCTTCTGTTACACATTTTTCCATAACTTTTAATCTCTTTTCTATAACGATAATTACAAACTCTTTTGTTTTTACGTTCAACAAATGCTTTAAAGACTCATTACGCTGCGTTTTAGGGCCCTCGGAGTAACCATAGACACAAGGAAAGTAGATTGTTTTCCCCCCTGTGAAGATTAAATGGGCTTAAATGGGGTTATAATCAGAAGCGCGTATAAAGAAGACTTAGCGTGGCCATATTACAAGTATAACAGTGGGGCGATTGATAACAACGCAGAGGGCGGCATTAGAGTTTGCATGAACGGCGGTTGGCAAAATGACTTGCACGCAGTTTTAAAGATTTTTAATTTAGTACTTACCAATATTCGTCAAATTATTACTTTTATGTATTATGGACAATATTTCTCGCTTGATTTGTACTTACGACTTACTTTTTATATTTGCAAGGAAGTAAATAATAAATAATATAAGAAATATATATAAAGGGTGATCCAGAGAAATGGAACCCAAAAGAAACCCCTGTAACTCTTAAAGTATAAGTCCTTTTATAAAATCATACGCATCATTCGAAAGAGGATAGTTACAAGTTTGTACAGGATTGTATAGGTTTTGACAATACAAGACAAGATAAGATACAAAACAAAATAAAAGTGTTAGTTAAAACTAACCCTTCAAGATGACTGCATGGACTGTGGAACAGCTGCGTTTCATAACTGAGCAATATTATGAGCATGGAAGAAGTGTAGTTTCAGCTCAAAGATCTTTCAAGACAAATTTTCAGATGTCAAAATCACCTTCTAAGAAGTAATCCGTCGGTGTGTCAGAAATTTTTCCCTAACTGGCAGCATTGGAAAAAGAAAACCAACTGGAAGAGTGCGCACAGCAAGGATAGACGAGATCATTAACAGAACTCATGAAATTGTACAGATAATCCTAACAGAAGCATCAGACGTGCTTCTCAGCTGTTAGGAGTTGGATATGGAACAACAACACACCGTATATTCAAACAAAATTTAATGCTCTTTCCATATAAAATTCAAACAGTGCAACAACTAAACGATGGAGATTTCGCACGAAGACGACAATTCTGTCAATGGATCCAACAGAAGGTAAATGACACCACCAATTTTCTAGCAACTTTGATTATGTCAGACGAAGCCCATTTTCACTTGAATGGAACTGTAAACAAACAAAATTGTCGTTTCCGGCCAACAGAAAATCCATTGAATATTACCGAAGTCCCGTTGCATAGTCAGCGTGTAACTGTTTGGTGTGGTCTTACTGCATCTCAGATCATAGGGCCGTACTTTTTCGAGGATTCCACCGGAAACACGGTCACTGTAAATGGTGATCGCTACGAAAAAATATTGACCGATTTCCTTATTCCTAAATTAAGAGATCTTTGTCTAGAAAACCACTGGTTCCAACAAGACGGAGCTACCTGCCATACCACGAGGAACTGCATGGCAGTTTTGCGTCAAACGTTTCCAGGCGAGTTAATCTCAAGATTTGGAGACGTTGAATGGCCCGCAAGGTCTCCGGATTTTTCTCCCTTAGATTATTATCTCTGGGGATATTTAAAGAGTAGGGTCTACAGAAATAACCCAACGACCTTGCAAGAATTGAAGGCCGCCATCACAAATGAGATACAGGCCATACCACCGCACACTCTTGCAAAAGTGATGCAGAACTTACAAGCGAGAACACTGGAATGCTTGGCAACTAATGGAGCACATTTGAAAGGAGTCATTTTAAAAAATAAATATTTCATAATAAACTTGTAACTCTACTCTTTCGAATGATATATAGTTTTTATGAAAGGAATTAAATATTAAGAATATTTGGCTTTTTTTTATGGGTCCCATTTATCTGGATCACCTATATATATAATATATATATATATATATATATATATATATATATATATATATATAGTCGGGTAATTATCATAAATCGAACATAAAATCTCAATTTATTTTATTTTAGTTTGCATTGTTTAGGTTCTCTCCCTCTCTCTCTCTCTCATTATATGGATAGATAGATAGATAGATAGATAGATAGACAGACAGATAGATATGATGCTAAATTGTCTCAAGAAATTATGTTGAGCCAAATGGCATCGACATTAACTTAATACAGTATACGGAATCAGCGCTCCGCTTGCGTGAAACATAACTTCAAATTATGTTCGTGACAACATGTGCCTGAAGCCTTTAATATAATACTAACGAACTAAACTCGATTACTTTCCACGACCTTATGACGGTTCCCTACTCTTCATTCTAAATTATGTTCTCTTTGCCCTTATCGACTCCCACGAGCCACGCGTCCATCCTATATGGGGTTGTGAAGGTTGTAAACCAACGCGGGTTTTTGGAATTGGGTTCGAATCGGCGCATCGGGGAGGGTTAGCGAGCGGTCCAACAGCTTGACTTTCCATCTGTCTTCCTTTGTGTCCTGTGAATCATCTATTTGCAGATTTGCGGAATCGTTTCTTTCACGATGGCGTTCATTAGGTTGTACGGAAAGAGAGATGAAGAGAGAGAGAGAGAGAGAGAGAGAGAGAGAGAGAGATGAGGAAATTTCCGTTTTGGAAGTAAAAAAAGTTCCTATCATTAATATCGTTTCCTCGCGCGCTGGCAACACTGAACCACATAACACACACACACACACACACACACACACATATATATAATATATATATATATATATATAGCATAGTCGGAAAATGCTGATTCGGATTTAGATAAAAAGATCTTTTACTGGATATGGAATAAAAAAAATTTCTTTGGATTCAGATTTCCAAATTTATGATTCATACGATTCATATGATTCATATTATGGTTTAGTATGTCATCATTTGAATTAAAATAGTTTCTAATTCCCTTAATTTTTTTCCTTTATTTATTATTATTATAAAATTTATCTTATTTATTCGCTGATTTAATTAATAGAAATTAAGATTTTTCCAACGATTGTAATTTTTTAAGTTCAGTTTTTATACATATCAATTCTTAGGTGTATTTAAAGTTTTTAATATTTTAGAAAGGTGCAAATGACTTTTTTATTCGTGTGTGATATTAAAACTGCTCTCCTGACGTATTTGCAGTACCTCTATAGATACAGTTTCGGTAAAAAAAAGTTCGCAGAGATATATAGAGTTTCTGTAAAAGCATATAAAAATTGATAATTATTAATGACTGTCATCGAATTGAATAAAATATTCAAAAAGAAAACCACAATGTTGGCAGTTGATAATTTTTTATTATTTTTAGAATGTTTAGGTTCTTAGGCGAACTTTTTTCTCGCTAGACTGTACTTAACTGATTGCTTTTTGCCAAGATGCATCTTAGAGAACTTTATGAAGCTCGTGCAAAACCTATTATCTATCAGTTGCCTAATTTTGACAATTTTTTCCTGTATCTTAAGTGTATGTCAGTAATTTTTTTTCTGTTACGAGGATGCTTATTTCACTCTGCCAGAAGTTTATTATTTCTCTCTCTCTCTCTCTCTATATATATATATATATATACACTTTAATTGCAATAACCGCAACAATATACAATTACATCAACCGGCAAGGAAAAAATATAAAATTAATTATAAAACTGTTTAAAAAGGCTAATTAATTTCGGCTGGTCACAACCAAGCCCTTTTAATCTTAGCTCTTCCGCAGGACGGAAGTTTTATAACATTTTTTCGATATTTTATTTAGTTTTGGATTTGAAAAGGGCTTGGTTGTGACCAGCCGAAATTAATTAGCCTTTTTAAACACTGTTTTATAATTAATTTTAAATTTTTTCCTTGCGGTTGGTATAATATATATATTATATATATATATATATATATATATATATATAATATATATATAAAAGATGCGATAAGAGACCATAAAGAAAGTGGAAAGTTTCACTTTAAAAAAGTCTACGGAAAAAATTTACAGTATCAATAGGAAGAAGCGGCGAAAAAATTACTAAAAGTATGAAAAGCAAAAACTTTAGTTTGCTTATTAAAAATAACAACAAGACTATCAATATGTTAATGTTTAATGATCGATTGAGCGAAAGATGGAAAATGGTTCAAATAGGTGAGTATGAAGTTATTTCGTGGATTCCGAAAACAGTTAATATCGTTGCTCATTTCAAGAATACTCGTATGAAAGAACAAGTAGATAAGTAGAATACGCGGCATAGAAATGTTAATATAACAAAATGCGTGAAAGCTATTAAGTTAAAGAGTTAAATATATATATATATATATATATATATATATATAATATATATATATATATATATATATATATATTTCTTTCTTCGAAAATCATTACTGTTTGAAAGTTTGCAAGCAAACTCTTATCTCTTCTCTTTCTCTGTCTGTCTGTCTGTCTGTCTGTCTGTCTGTCTCTCTCTCTCTGTCTCTCTCTCTCTCTCTCTCTCTCTTATACACACACACACAGTATAAAGAGAGAGAGAGGAGAGAGAGAGAGAGAGAGAGAGAGAGAGAGAGAGAGAGAGAGAGAGATAAGCGTTTGCTTGCAAACTCTCAAACAGTAATAATTTTTGAAGAAAGAAAATTCTGCATGAATAGTCGTTAGAAAAATGAGATAAACCGTTTCATTTCATGCACTATTGCACGAAGATTGAAATACAAATGCATAAGATTTATCAATTGTAATTGTCCATTCATACAACTTTCCGTACATTCAATTCAAAAAACTCAAAATGTTAGATTTTCAAAGCTCAAAGACTTTATTGAGAGTAGAATTTAAACACCTTTTTATATACAGTTACATACGATCTTGTAAAGATAACTGGCTATTTTTCATGACATACAATTTACAGACCTGATATGTAACTAACATATGGTTAGCGCGTACTTATCTTAATGGCATTCGGAAGAACAAAAACGCAATATTTCACGCAATCAATGGAATCCACTTCCTTCGATAAGAACAATGAAATGCCGGTAAATAATAATAAATTAATAAATAAAATAAATAAATAATAATAACACACACACACACACACACACACACACATATATATAATATATATATAAAGGTATATAACCAAAGGTATGTATATATATATATATATATATATATATAAATATATAATATTATATAATATATATATATATATATAAAAGCTCAGATTGCCCTTCTAACAAGGAGAGACAGAACGCCGCAAACATATGCACCACAACATTATGCACATCCAGTGATGGGCACCGGTCCTATTCAAAGGAGTGACATAACGAAGGAGTGACATAACAAAGGAGTGACAAATCGGAGATAAAATTCAAAGGAGTGACACGAAAATACCAACAAAGAAGAAGAAAGAACAAATCCGGAGGGAAGAGAGGCTTGCAACTGTTAGGTTAGGTTAGGTTTCTAGTTTTTTAAATAAAATTTTAATTTTAACAATTCTGTCACTCCTTCGTTACAGTATTTATGTCACTCCTTTGTTATGTCACTCCTTTGAAACGTCACTCCTTCGATACAGACCCATGGGCACCGTTACATTAAATTGGGCGGCGTTACCGTTACTCGTTACACGTCGAAAATGTACTCGGCGTTACCGTTACATCGTTACTTTTGAAAATCCTTAAAGCGTTACCGTTACTCGATACGTGTAACGACGTTACAAGTAACTAGTTACATTTAATATTTGTTTATGTGCCTTCACACGTATTTTGAAACTACAGGTAAACATACAAATGGCAGCCATACCACATAAATTCTAAGAGCTACTATTATTGACTATATAAATGTTGTTCTCTTAAGCGGCCCACACACGTTCAATAATATTGACTCAATATATTGACAGCAATATTTCGCCAAAATCTGCCGACCACAGATGACTCAATAATATTGTGCAATGTTAAGTTGTGCTCTTGTCGTCAGCCCGTGAAAGTCTGGTTCACTGACCATGGATATTGACAGCGCCTGCGTAGCTCTTGCTCTGGCAATTTCTCTGGGCAAGAGAAATAAAACAAGGCGCAAAAGGAAATGCTGGATGAAGAACTGGCTGAAGAAGCGACATCACTACACACATGAGAATCTCCTGTCGGAATTGCGCTTAACTGAGCCAGACGATTACAAGAATTTTCTGAGAATGGATGGAGAATGTTTCGACAACTTACTGAAGATGGTTACCCCACTCATTGAGAAAAGAAATACTGTAATGCGAGAAGCTGTTTCAGCACGTCAGCGGCTATCATTACATTACGATACTTGGCCACAGGGAACACATATGAGGACCTGAAGTTCATCAGTGCTATATCGCCTCAACTGATAGGCCAAATCGTAATAGAAACCTGTGAAGCTATAATAAAGTGCCTCAGCAGTTATATAAGGGTAAGGATAAAAACTTTGCTTGAAACAAATCTTCTGTTTCTGAGTTTGCATACAATATAAAAAATTCAATAGCACTGCAAACATTACCCCATTAACTATTTAATAAGATCGTTGATCCTGAATATTAGTAAAATAATGGGCAATATGATTTGTTCTGGTGTCATTTTTTAATCTTAATAACATGAGTACTGCAAACAATCACATAAACTATTTGATAACATTATATATCCTGGAAATTGGCAAAACAAGGGCAATATTAGTTCTTGTAATATCATGTTTTAAAACTAATGCCATATGCATCGAAAACATAATCATATAAAATATTTGATAAGAATATTAATCCTGAATATTAGTAAACCAATGGACAATAATGTGTTTTGAGGTCTCATTTGTGAATCAGACATAAAACATTGCAAACATAATAACATCAACTACTTGATAAGCTTACATATTCTGAAAAGTACTAAAATATTGAGAACCTGTCAATAAAAATCAGACCAATTTGATTTCTTCAATATATTGCGCAACATTCAATATCACCCATACACGATCAATAATATTGTCAATATCATATACTGAGTCAATAATATTGAACGTGTGTGGGCCGCTTATAAGAACGATATATTGCGCAATAATTTGCACCCCAGTGATTTTGGGAAAGATGAAGAGACCTAGAAAATATAAATTTAGTTGTTGCCACTAAACGGAATGTGAATTGCATTTAATAGTCCTCATGAATGGAATGGCAATGTTATCAAATTCAAATTCAAGTATCGAGTAACGAGTAACGAAAAAAATCCGTTACATTGATAAAACATTTGCAAAGCGTTACCGTTACATTGACACATTTGAAAATCTTTCAGGCGTTACCGTTACTCGTTACGTAACGTCGTTACATGTAACGCGTTACTGCCCATCTCTGCGCACATCATTCCCTATTCAACACCACCCACCAATAATACAACAACAACAGTGGTATCACGAGCCGCAACCCCAATACTCCCAAATGCAGCGGCCCAACCAATAACACCAAACAAGAACCGACATCGACCTGGAAACGACCATCATTTAGGAGAATCGAACACGAAGATTAGAAACCCGGTAAATGTATTACATACAAATATACAAGGCCTCTATACGGAGGCTGCAAATTACAATACTTGCAAAATTTAGCTATGGAAACCAGCATAGATATCATATGCCTAACGGAAACACACTTACATAAGTGCGAAAAAGGTTGTGAAAACTGCATCGAGAATACTGAAATAGCATTGCTGGACTACAACATATACAGAGCAGATAGAGTGGCTAGACGGGAGGAGGGTGTTGTATCTACGTGAAAAACACTTACACATGTGAAGTGAGGGTAAAGAAATCAAACAGCACAGTTGAAGTTATTATATTAGAAGTAAAAGAACTGAACCTAACCATTATGAACATCTACAGACCACCAAACACCACAAAAAGTGAATTCCAATTGCTACAAATGAAATAGAAAACATATTAAAATTACTTGAAACTCCAGCAAACAAATATTCTAATTTTTGGAGTTTAATTTCCCATTCATATCAAGGAAGAAAAATGACGAAGTTATATATGTTGAGAAGTTTCATGGCAACATTACTAAAGATGACAGAACCCAAGCAACAATGTTATTAGATATTATGGAACATTACGCCCTTACCCAGGAAATCGGTGAAGCCACGAGAAAGGAGAACGTTTTGGATTTAATCTGGACAAATAACAACGAGATAATAATAAATAAAAAAAGTAACGCACACAAAATTCTCCGACCATAACCTCATCGATATACAATTGAAGTTAGCACCCAGAGGTCCGAAAATCCTAGAGAGGCAGATGGATAATTGAAGGCTTAAACATAAATACAAAGAAAGTAAATTGGGAAAACGTAAATAAAGATTTAAAGGAGGTAAATTGGGAATTGCTACTACACGAGAAGACTCCACAAGAAATACTATGTATAATAGAGACGGAAACCAAACCTACAGTATAATACTGAAACATATTCAAGAGAGACAGAAAGAAAACGTAGCAAGCTCGAGAGGAAAATCAGGACTCTATTCAGGCAACGAAGACAAACCGTAAAACATCTCCACAGATGCAGAACTGATGCAAAGAGACTCAAACTAGAGAGGAAACTTGGCGAAATAGAAATGGACCTAAAGCAAACATTCATACATAAGACAAACGAGGAGGAAAACAAGGTAGCAGAAAACATAAACAATAACCCAAAATACTTCTACACTTTTGCGAAAAGGAAAATGCAGTGTAAGGAGAGTATTGGACCGTTGATAGACGGGGAGGCCGAATACACAAATGACCCGAAAGAAATAAGTGAACTGCTTAGGGAACAATTTAAATCTATGGTTAGCACCCCTAAGTCCGAGATGGAAGTGGAAAACCCAGACGAGTTTTTCGACATCGACATTGATACAGATCAACCAAGAACAAATCCCTGCACAAACCTATTAATGGACTTCGAGTTCATGGAAGGAGATGTAATTACGGCCTTATCACAGATGCGAGACAATTCAGCGCCAGGGCCAGACACATGGAGTGCCACATTTCTGAAGAAATGCAAAGAGGGTATTGCAAAACCGCTATACTTACTATGGAGGAAATCACTCGACACAGGCAGACAAATTCCACTCCCCTTAAAGAACGCGAACATTGCCCCCCTATTTAAAGGTGGTAACAGAGCAATGCTCAAAAATTATCGGCCAGTGGCTCTCACCTCACACCTTATAAAGTGTTTTGAACGCATAATTAGAGGCAAAACTACCTACTACCTACAAGAAAAAGACTTATACAACCCAAATCAACATGGCTTCAGGGCGGGTAGATCATGCCTGTCACAGCTACTAGACCACCAGGAGAAAATATTAGGAACATTGTGTCGAGGACAAAACAGTGATGTAATATATACTGACTTTGCTAAAGCCTTCGATAAATGTGACCATGGAATCATAGCACACAAACTTAAGGATACAGGAATTACTGGAAAGCTAGGAAGGTGGATATTTAATTTCTTGACGCAAAGAACGCAAAGAGTGGTGGTAAACCGAGTTAAATCGGAAGTCGTGAGCTCTGTCCCACAAGGGACAGTATTAGCTCCCTTGCTGTTCATAATAATGATTGCAGATATTGATGCAGATATTAAGGACAGTATTGTATCATGCTTCGCAGATGACACAAAGATATGTAAGGAAATATTGAACGAAGATGACATAAGAAAACTACAAAACGACATTGAAACATTATTCCAGTGGGCAGAAGACAACAATATGAAATTCCACGAAGAAAAATTCCAACTTCTAAGATATGATAATAATAAAGAGCTACAGAAAAAAGGGTACAAAACTCCGCAAGCCAAACAGATAACACCAAATCCACAAGTCAGGGATCTTGGAGTAATGTCGTCGGATGCAGAATTCAGAGAGCACTATAAAATCAAAATCACAACGGCTAGAAAAATAATGGGAATCATCTGGAGGAGCTTCCGCAGCAGAAAAGCAAACATCATGCTCAAATTATGGAAGAGTCTAGTCCTACACAGAAAAAGAGACATTGCGAGCATTGAAGCTATACAAAGGACTTTTACGTCTAAGATAGAAGAAACGGAAGGTGAAGACTACTGGTCTCGACTACAATCCCTGGAACTCTACTCTCTTGAAAGAAGGCGCGAGCGGTACACAATTATATACATATGGAAAATACTTGAGGGCTCTGTCCCTAACTTCAGAAATGAAATAGAAACAAACTGGAATGAGAGAAGAGGCAGATTTTGTACGGTCCCAGCTGCGGTGGGACAAGGGGCCATGAAAACGAGGATGGAAAATACCCTCCAGCATACCGACGTGAATAACTTCAAGAACCAGCTTGGCAGATTCTTGTGCAAAGTCCCTGACCAGCCATGTGTGGCTGGCTACGAGGGCAGGAGGCGATCAGAGAGCAACTCCCTCCTTCACCAACTCCCGCAAATGAGGCGGGATGCTGCAGAGGGGTCGACCGCAGGTCGATCCTGAACCGTCGTTCAAACTCAACAAAAGTAAGTATATATATATATACAGTATGTCCTCTTTACGGTGTTTACTTTTAGTTTGTTTAATATTTACTTTGTGATTGTCTGTTCAAATCATAACTTTCTCTCATCTTAGAAATGCAGGAAGTGTCGATGTAGGACGTCGAATATTATCCTATTTACAAGGACAAGAGGAAGCCTCAAAGACCTTTCGGTCCACTCGGAGAGGTTCCTATTATTAAACTAGTTAATAAAGCATAGATGATGATTAAGGGTTTGTCTGAAAAGCGCGCGCGGTCACCCCCCCACCCCCACACACCCCACCACACACACACCACACACACATTTTTAGTGCTTTTAGTATTCGTACGTCGATTATCCAGGGTAAAATAGGTTAGGACCATTATTTTAACACTTGCGGATGTTCCAGATTATCTGCAGTCAGTCAAATACGTAGTAGCAGCTTCTACCGTTACACCGCTACCAGACGTCCCCTCATCCTCGCACTCCGACCGCCAAAACCACCTAGCCTCACACCTCTCAACCTCCCACCAGTGATGAGAGGCAGCTAAGGCCTTACGACATCTGATCGACTCGACATTCTATCGACAAATTATTATTTGGTCAGATTAAGTTAGGTTAGATTAGATTAGGTCAGGTTAAGATAGGTTACGCTAGGTTAGTTTAGATTAAGTTAGGATGTTAGTATTATAGAGTGTTGGTGTTTCTCTCTTAGCGACAAAATGCGCATAGGTCCGCCGTTACAGTCTGGGCGCGGCAATGGCTCCTCTTTGGACTAAATTTTAGCCTTCTATTCACATCCTAGTCTCGAAGGGTGTCTTATAATGTAAATACAGTACATGCATACGAGTATATTGTATTATTGTTGTTTAATTATTCAATGTGTAAATGTGTACAATATTAGGGTTGTAATAATGAATATTCCCCCTAATTGGCCAGCGTGAACCTAACCTACTTTTTTCCCCATAAGTTACATTGATCAATTATTCGCAGATTTGCGTATCTGCTGGTCGCCCTGGAACGTAATCCAGCGAATATTAGGGAGTTATATATGTATTCACCGTATTGTCAGTGGGTCTGGAGAGTAGTTGGATGTGACCGTCCTATACGTTCAGATTATGAGGCGACCTGTAATTCGGATCACACGTAAAGTTGCAGGTCTCCTCAGTCTATGGCCTTAGATGTTGCGAAGGAGGTTAAACACACAGGAGGTTAAACACACACACACACACATACACATACATATTATATATATATATATATATATATATATATATATATATATATATATATATATATTATATATATATATATATGTTTCCCGTTTTTTGGTTCAAAAAATAAGAACGCATATAACTGAAACATTTCTTTACGAATATTATGAGTGCCACTATATATATATAGTGGCACTCATAAGTATTCGTAAAGAAATGTTTCAGTTATATGCGTTCTTATTTTTTGAACCAAAAAACGGGAAAAACATTTCTCACAAAAAGAACTTCTAAAGTACTGTCTAAAACGGTGCAAGAGCATTTTAGGCTTCGTGTTGTTTGGAAACCCTAAACAGTCTTCCAGTTTCATCGTCACGCAATGTTATTATGGATACTTATTTCCTGTAAAGCAGTAATTGTGACGAGAACATTGTAATCTATTGAAATGTATTCTCCTTACCATTTGAACATTGCAATATTACATAATTGTTATTCATTTGTGAGCATTTATCTGTTATTGTATGACAGTGAATCAAAACACAGTACGACATATTCTTTTTCTTTATAAATTCTAAGAACAAACTGGTGACCCCAACAACAAATTAATAACTTTATTAATTATATCTGCAATCTAATAAAATATTGACACTTTCCACTATAAAGTGGTCCATCAACACACACACACACACACACACACTACAGTGCGTGCCAAGTTATTATGCAGTTATCATTTTCTGACATAATTTTTTATAGAAAAAACGCGTCAAGGTGTAATCCTCAGTACTTATTCGTGTACAACAGAGTAGATTGTGTTGTATTTTAAAACATTATTTATTCATAATTAAAATAGGTATGTAAAAAAAATCGAAAAACTTGTGTGTTATGCTAGTAATATACTTCAAGTTTCAAGTTACAAATACCTTACTAATTGCACTTTTTTTTTTAATTTCCAGAGCATTGTCAGCAATAATTAAAGCCGGATGTTCAGGCAAAATGCCATAAATGCCTTTTTTTGCCTATTTTTGAGTTTACAGGAGAAAGTGCCTTTTTCGTTATAAAGTGTTTAATTTGGCTTTTTTCCATTATTTTTTTAGTATTATTTCATTAGAGTCCCAAAAGAGGCCTATAGGTTTCTGTTATATATATATATATATATATATATATATATATATATATATATATATATATATAAATGTAAACCCACAATGAAAATAAAAGATTATTCCAAAGCTTTTCGTGTATTCAGCAATACACCTCGTCAAGGAATTCTAAAATAAAAAGATTCCCTGATGAGGTGTATTGCTGAATACACGAAAGACCTTGGAATTACTTTTTCTTTTTCCTTGTGGTTTGTATCATTTATTCATTTCACGTGTTCAAGCGTGAAATTCATCATATATATATATATATATATATATATATATATATATATATATATATATATATATATATAAGAAACTGAGTGTGATAATAGTATTATTTTATATTAAACATTTTTTGAAATTTAAATCCTTGTCATTTTTTGTGTAACGAACATTTTCAGTATCTCTTGTTTTGTCCACTCTAATGGCGTTGTAATTCGTATTATTTATACGTGTATAATGGTATTATTCTATATTAAACTTTATTTTTTAAGCATATTTATAAATGCCTTTTTCTGGAGTTTTACTGCCTATTTTGAATGCTTATTTTGCCTATTTGCCTGCCTTTTTTTAAAGGTTTTTAGTGCCTAAATAAATGGGCTCTTGCAATAATCATGGTAAGAAATCAGATTTGAGAGCAGCCGAGGAAAAAATTATTGTTAAGAACTTGGGTGAAGGTCAAAGAACCCTTGAAATACCGAAACAGTTATCCAGATACCATCGAACGGTCAAGAATTTAGTAAATAACAATAAAGAGAGTAAGGACCAAAGGTAAAGGGTTTAGGTGCATAACACCAAGAGAAATCCATAGTACCAAAAGAGTGGTTCAGAAACACCATCTGTTATAATTATAGCAAGCAAATATTTCAAATAGCTGGAATTCCAGATTTATCCAAAAGCACATGTTGTCGGGTCCTTCTTCAAGTAGCTAAGGATGCCAAACCTATTTCCCGTCCTCCTTTAACTGCAAAACATAAGAACCAGCGCCCGGAATGGGCCCAGCAATGCATGAAAATAGATTTCTCAACTGTAATAGTCACAGATGAATGTAGGGCAATTATGGATGGTCCTGATGGCTGGTCTAGAGGTTGGGTTTTGATGAATAGAAACACACCCATACAGCTTAGGCATCAGCAAAGCAAAGAGGCGGAG
This sequence comes from Bathynomus jamesi, assembly GCA_023014485.1. NCBI lineage: Eukaryota > Metazoa > Arthropoda > Malacostraca > Isopoda > Cirolanidae > Bathynomus > Bathynomus jamesi. The sequence continues at coordinate 18,931 of JAJOZX010012518.1, forward strand.
GTATTATGTTCTCAGCTGGCATTGTAGATGACAAAATTTCAAAGTAGATGAAGGTGTCAAACTTACTGGAGATACTGTAAATTTTTAGATGACAACTTTTTCCAATGATATAAGACCCAGCCTCTAAGTTTTAAGTGAAAACACATCTTTATGCATGACAATACCCCTTCCCATGCATCCCGCGTTACTATCAGCCATCTGGCGAAGAAAGGATCCAAGGATAATAGAGTGATGAAGTAGCCACCGGTATCTCCAAATATCGTGAAACGGAGGGTATATGCTGGTGGCAAACAATACACAAGCAAAGAGGCATTATGGGAGGCAATAGAAACAGTTATTATGAACATTATACCAGCGGAAATTAGAAATTTCACAGGGTCTCTAAATAAAAGGGTTTGTGATGTGATTAAGAATAAAGGTGGTCACATAAGCAAGTAAATATTTTAATTTGTTCTATATTTAACTGCTGAATAATGCATATTGCTGTAACTGCCTCTGCCGTTGGGATTAACATCTCACTATTTTGGCCCGCCGATCCACAACTTTGGTTCCTGCAGGTTGAAGGGGTGTTCGCCGTCAAAAGAATCATTGGAAGCAAGACAAAATATTATACCTTATGTCATCTTTGTCTCCAACAGAAACGTAAGCCAGTTGGTAGCTCCTCTGGAAGACATACCTTACGAAATGCTAAGAAGGAAGTAATTGCATGAAAGGCATAATCGGAGCGGGACCGACTGCAATGCGTCCTTTCGACGAACGATTTAGGCGACCGACACCCGACGCTGTTTCTACGCCATTTGATGCAACTTATGGAGAAAATGGGGGCAACTTCGACCGCACCCTCCTGCAGCAACATTTTATCCGGCGTTTATCCTCCAGCGTCCAGCAGATTTTCGCTCTTGCAAGGCCGACACCCCTCTTGAGGAACTTCTAAACATGACCGACCGCATCATGGAAGTGGAGGCCCCCAAGTTGCTGCAGCCCGCATTGCGTCACTCGCCGACATTACACGTCTACAAGAGGAAGTTTTTACACTTATTACCGTGGTGAAGAGCTTGGCCCATCAGATGAAAAAACTGCAGGCCATCGTCCGCGCCGATGCAGTCGCACGCGTACATCCAACTTGCAAAACGCGAGCACCCTAAATTCGCGAAACGAGCGAATTCCCACCCCTCGCAGTGACAACGGTTCGCGTTGGTACCACCGACGATCTGGGGACCAGGCATGACACTGTTCTTCATCCTGCTGTAAAGCGGAAACCTTACGGCAGGCACTGATGGCGTCCTGTCCTTCCGATCCCTCAAACAAGGTTTGTCTTTTCCATGTCACTGACGTTACTTCCAAGTTATGGTTCCTCGTCAATACAGGGGCCAAAGTAAGTATTATCCGACCTTCCCGTACCGATCTTGCGCATCCTCGACCCGATTTCGAATTACGCGCCTTTAATAGCAGCCCCATGAAAAACTACGGTGAATGGTACCTCACTCTAAACCTGTGACCGCGCCATGTATTTAGGTGGGTGACATCACCGCTGAATCCACTACCCGTGCTTCCTCCAGCGGATGGATTTCCCGTTTTGGCGTGCCCTCCATCATTACCACGTATCGTGGGCGGCAGTTTGAATCCGCGGTATGGGAAGTTGAAGCGGGTATTAGAGTGCACGTACATACGCACCACGACCTACCACGCGATGACGAATGGCATGATCAAGAGATTTCACCGAGCGGTCCTGATGACAAGGAATTCTCTGCAGGGATGGTGTACCGGATAACGTTGCGACTCTGTGAAGAGTGCTTTGCTCCGTCAGAAAACGTTACGTTACTTCCATCGCCGAGAGTACCTACGCCGATGGAATGAAGATATATATATATATATATATATATATATATATATATATATATATTATATTCAGCGTTATTTACCAACATAACAAAAACATTGACATTATAATATATGGCAAAACCGCTAGACAAAGAGACACACACACACACACACACACACACACACACACACACACACACACATATATATATATATATATATATATATATATATATATCCGTTTTATATATATATATATATATATATATATATATATATATATATATATAATATATATATATATATATATATATATTATATATATATAATATCAGTTAGGAGAGCGAGAAACTGACGCAGCGATAAACCAACTAGTGCAGCCTATTGCTCTAACTTCTGTATTATTATTACCATCATCATTGGGACTCAAGCCCCCGACCTCAGCGTCTTCATTTCGCTTATGAAGAAGTGGTATTACCCACTGGGCCATGGAAACTAGCATACACACACACACACACACACACACACACACACACACACATATATATAATATATATATATATCAAAAAGATAATACAAAAATTTTAAATTTGTTTAAGTGAGAAATTTGGCTTAATTTAAATTTTAAATGAAGTTCCCATAATGGAAGCGAAACCGAAATGAAAAAACATACTTTGAAAAGAGAAATATCTCTTTACTGAAATTTTTATATACAGGGTGAACGAAAATTGAGGATTTTAATTATTCTTCGCGAAAAATGCTTCAAATTTTAAATCGATGATTATTAGGGTGCCACTTATTTGGGGTGTTTTTCATTGTTTGGGAATTTCTATCAGGACGGGCGCATTTCTGGTGTCATTCCGTCTAAAAACATTGTGTGTAAAATAGTTTTGAAATAAAATAATAATTAGAACTGCCTCAACGAGGTCAAAGTTTATACTTTTTGTCGAAAAGTACTCATGGCGTTCTGTTATCATGTCAGTTTTCGTTTCGATAGCTGCTGTAGTTTCTGAGTTGAAAAATGATAACAGACAGACAGACGGACGGTCAGAGTCGTTGGTTTAGTCTTCCGCACTGGTGTACAGAAGACTAAAATGAGGTATTATACAGGGTGTAACACGAGTTTATCCAAATATTGATACAGGCGAAAGAACATGTTATTCTAAGTAGAAAATGGGTTGGGACGAGTTTTGCCAACACTAACAGTGTTTCATTATCTTTTTCAGTGAGTTCTGAAACGACGTGATGGCTTCGGCAACAAGATCTAAAACAGCAGTCTATCTCCTGGGGACCGTGGACCACAGCATCACAGGAAGCATGCTGCCTACGGGAAAGCAGGCGCTTCAGTACTTTTTCCACCTTCACCTTGACGTCAAGAAGCCGATCAAGGAAGCAGCCGCTGAGACAGTGACCGCAGTCAAGGAATTCTGGGAGCGGTCCCGTATTCCTACGCAGAAAGACCAACGCGCAAGGGACAAGGTTCTCCGAATGTACGAGAAGTGGCGGGCTCTGAACAAGAACTCGAAACGGCGCACTGTGACCCAAATCAGGAACGAGGCCGAGTTCCTCTCATCCCTTGACCGCCTCTTCGACATCGCACACGAACAGGCGATGTCGATGATCACAATCGAAGAGGACAGGGAGTTCCTGACGGGACAAAGGGCCGAGGTGCGGCGCGGCCGCATCTCCTCCACACGTGACATGACGCTGCACACTGAGGAGGAGCGTGCGAGGAGACAGGAAGCGGAAAGGAGCCGCCGGCAAGATGATGAAAGGGCGAACAGAGAGAGCCGAGAAGAACTCGTCGAACTGGCATCGAGCTCCAGCTCAGATGCAAGCAGCCCGACTCGGTCACCGACACGGCGTCGTCGCCGAGAAGAAGAGGAAGAGCTCTCTCTCCCGGGCCCGTCCACGTCGAATGCAGAAGCATCTACGACCCCTTTACCACCCAAGCGATTCCGCGCGTCGAAAAAGATGATCACCCTGATCTCTCCGCAGCGATGGATCGGACGAAACTTACCGACCGAGAAGGTGTTTTTTTGCTGTCGGCGGCTGCGAGGAGCTTGGGCCACGACCCTGAGGAGCTGGTCTTGAACCGCGAATCCTCCCGCCGCGACCGAGCAAAGTTCCGTGCTATGGCAGCAGCGGAAATGAAGGCAGCCTTCCATCCTACTGTGCCGCTGACCGTTCACTGGGACGGGAAAATCGTACCAGCGGCTGACGGAGGCCCTGCTGAAGATCGCCTTCCAGTTCTGGTGTCTGGGGAGAACGTCGACAAGCTTCTGGCTGTGCCCAGCCTCCCCGACGGCACCGGCCGCGCCATGGCGGAAGCCGTCCTCTCTGCCCTCGAGGATTGGGACATCAAGGGACGGATCTGTGCCCTCTCTTTTGACACCACCGCCTCAAACACAGGACTCTCAGGAGGAGCTTGCTATATCATTGAGCAGAAACTCGAGAAGACAGTGCTTCATTGGCTTGCCGCCACCACATCCACGAACTGGTGTGCGAGAAGGCATTCACGGCGTGCCTCGGTCCCTCTACTGGTCCTGACATCCTCCTGTTCAAACGATTCGCCGCCCAGTGGGACTTCATCGATCAAACCAAAGCGAAGCCCTTCGAGGATGGAACCATGCCGCAGCACCTGAAGGACGCCCGCGACGACCTGCTGATCGAATTCAGCCGCCTCCTCGACGGTCAACATCCACGTGATGACTACAGGGAACTTCTGGAGCTCTCTGTAATTGTGCTGGGCGGTCCGAACAAGCGGGGTGCCCGGTTCGCTCGTCCCGGCGCCTTCCATCGCGCGCGCTGGATGGCAAAAGTCATCTATGCCATCAAACTGTTCCTGTTCCGGGAACAGTTTCAGATGTCGTCAGGCGAAGCGGCTGGAATCCGGCGATTCACCATCTTCGCCGTGTCCATCTACGTGACGGCCTGGTACAAAGCGCCGCTCCCGGCAACGGCCCCAGCCGCGGACCTCGCGCTGCTCAAGGCCCTCGTCTATTATCCGGACTCAGCGGTGGCCAAGGCGACGGCGACAGTCTTCGCCAGGCACCTATGGTACTTGAGCGAGCGCCTCGTCACCCTGGCCATCTTCGACGAGGGTATCGACTTGGCGACAAAGCGGGAGATGATTAAAGCGATGGAAGAAGAGGAAGGATCGGAGGATCCCCCGCGGCGTATCAATGTGGACCTGTCCACCGCCTCAATCGCCAACAATACATTGGCCAAGTTCACAACGACTACATCAAAGGAGTTCTTCAAGGTTCTGGACATCAGCACCGCCTTCCTGCTCAAGGATCCGGAGGAGTGGCGGACGGACCCAGCCTTCATCGCCGCATCCCGCCGAGTCCAGGCCCTTCAAGTTGTCAATGACTTCGCGGAGCGCGGGGTGGCGTTGATGCAGTCTTTCAACCTGGCCCTTACCAAGAGTGAAGACCAAAGGCAGTTCCTCTTACAAAGTGGTCGAGAAGCACCGCTGTGACTTCCCAACCGCCCGCAAGTCCACCGTGACCTCTGCAAAGTAGGCAACAATGAGAGGGAGATGGGCGCCCATGATACCCCCCCCCCCTTGAGGGGCTAATACTCGAGTTGAGGGGGACCTAGAGTTGAAAGTATGAAGTCCAGTTATATGTTTTAGGTCAAGATTAGTAGCTTGAACAAACTAGAAGTGATATTTTATTTGCTAGAGGCATAGAACATCATGATCTAAAATTTCTACTTTTCGAGAAAATATACAAACTTTGACCGTATTGAGGCAGTTCTAAATATTGTTTTATTTCAAAAATATTTTACATACGATATTTTTTGACAAAATGGAACCAGAAACGCGCCCGTCCCGATAAAAATTCAAACTTTCGAAAATAAGTGTCACCCTAATGATTATAGAAGAAGGGGAAGTGCATATTAAATTTTAAAAGCTTTTTTCAATTTCCATCTCTAGATACGCGAATGATACGAATAATACGCAGCGCTTTCCTAAAACGTTTATTAATTGGTGCTGTTAAATTACGGGGGTGGGAGAGGCTTTTGAAATAAGTGTTAATTAACTGAGAGAGAGAGAGAGAGAGAGAGAGAGAGAGAAGAGAGAGAGAGAGAGTAATATTGATTTACGTGATTGTTATAGTCTTATTCGGCCTTTACATTTAATATAATTTTGCAACGTTAAAATCTATCAGGTCTTACACCTACAACAAAAAGAAAAGAATCTGTTTTAAGTGCCGAGGACTCTCTATAAGCGTTCTCATTGGACCCTGGTCTCATCGAACTGTAATTGAAAGCTTTTACATGGTTGGTGCCCAATTCCCCTCTTTCTCAAGTCGCTTTTAAACTTAAACAGAACTTGCGTGGAAATAACCGTTATACATAATGATCATTTTACAACATTTTAATTAACTATCAAATTAATTAACAAACTATACTAAAAATAATCATATTAATTAAATGACTGTTTATCTAAACTGCTAACTCGATAAATATCACGCAATACGAGCTCCCTACGCAGACAAAAATCGAAAACGGATTGTTTATAAGCGTACTGAAGTTCATTTTCCTTGGTCCCTCTCACGGGCATTTCGTTGCAGCTTATATTAAGACTGGCTCTTCCTACACTATTAAGAATGTTTTTTCCTCAGCCTTGCAATTCTTTCCTTCCCCCGACACCTTATTGATTGTCGGTGGAAGGGTATTCTGGGAACTTGTTTCCTTCTTAACAAATTTCCGAAGTTTTTTATTATCATTATTTAAATTAGCCTCACAGGTTTTTGCTGCTCGAATAGAATCTTCTTCCTGTTTACACCGTCTTATGGTGGCCTTATATTGACCCTTACTTCTACACATATTCGTGTAAACCGGTTCTACCATGAAGGTAGCACAAATCATAATCGTTTTTTGATTCCATCTTCAGGAGGTCAATAAAATCATTCCATCCAGGAATAATTTTAGCATGACAGCTGTAAGATTTATCAGTGCCCTTCCTTTTTCTCTAATATGGATACTGTATCATTATAATACCTATCTATGAGTTTACAGTGAGAATAATTTGAACAAAGATTACTCCAGGCAAAATGCAAAATTTCTAAATTATTAAAGAGGTAATCCGTTCTGTCTTTATATTCTATTCTCTATTGCCTATTAACATTAGAATAGTCGACGCGATTATTCTTACCTACTGAATTCTTGTTATGTTGTGTAGTTCATAAGATGGTAAAATTAATTAATAATTCTAACGGTCTATGATCAGAAAGAAGGAAATCATGCAAAATATAAACATTTACAATGTGATCCTTTAGATTATTACCAGTGTGACAGTGATCAATCCATCAGGTGGTACCATTTATATCGCCAACATACGTAAAATGATGGTGATATGTTTAATTTAACAGACTCGCACATATTACCAATTCTACAAAAACTTCCGGGTTCACATTAACATTAAATTCCCCCGTTGTTGAGAATATTTGGAATGATCTGATAGTGACTGACTTAATTGTGACCACAACAAATCGATGTAGTCATCTAGATTACTGCCGTTAATATATGGTAAATAACAGTTTACAATTAATATGCATTTGTTGTTCACGTGTAATTCAATTCCTAACAACATTCCATTGTCGCTTATTAGAAATCTTGTAATTGTTTCGATTCTCTTTTTCATTAAGGACCCAACTCCACCAACTGTCCTAACTCGCTCGATAAGTATGTTGCTGAGGACGTATAATATATAAACAGAGGTGGATAAAGTACTTTCATTTGTTACTTAAGTTAAAGTACAAGTAATCTTTAAAAAATTTACTCAAGTTAAAGTAAAAGTACAGATTATCAAAAGTACTTAAGTTGAGGTACAAAAGTAGGTGTTTTAAAATGTACTTAAGTACTGAAAAGTAAGAAGTACTTTTTCAAAAATGAAATAAAATACTCTACAAATATATAATAATATAAAATAAACATCATTATCGCAAACAAACTTCATTAGGATACAGAATTAGGATTATCATAAGTAGAAATTTTTATATCACGAAATATAATTTATTATCTAATAATTTATTATAATAAGTATGCATTATGTACAAAATTTGTTACTGAGTTTTAACAACAGCTGATTTTCAAAGTTTTTGCAATCTATCCTGGCTCTTTTTGGATTAAAAATTGGTCCAGCAACATTGAACAGTCGTTCACAGGCTGCAGATGCAGGAACTGGCGTATTTAGCTCTATGGATATGTCCGTAAGTGATGGAAATGACTTCAACATATCCATACGGCTGTTAATTCTCCTTCTCAATACCTGACATTAAGAGGTGGCAGATTGAAAGCGGGTTTTTCCAGAATTTGTTTACCAATTTTGAATGAAATTGGCAAGCATACAGCTGTTTTGTTACATCGTACTTTTCAGATTTTCGCAACATTGTACTTAAGTTACAATACAATTTTTTTCAAGATTGTACTTAAGTTAGAGTAAAAGTATTACAAAAAATGTACTTTCTAGAAAGTACATTCTCGAAAAAGCTACTTAAGTACAGGTACTTAAGTATATCTACTTCACTACTACCCACCTCTGTATATAAAGTCATCATGAACGCTAGAGAGAAATTTTAGTTCTTGCTCAAGTAATCAGTGCTCTTGCAAGAATATCAATTTTTACGAACATCTACAACTGAATTTCTTAAAGATCTTACATTAAACGAAACCATCCTCAACATGTTAACCACTAATAATGATAATAATAATAATAATAATAATAATAATAATAATAATAATTATTATTATTATTATTAGTAGTAGTAGTAGTAGTTTAGGTATCATTATTCAAGCCCCTAAAGTAAATAAATATATTCTTTCACAGTAATGCCTTCAGGCCACTGACGCTTATTATAAGGGTTAAACTGCGCACTCAGCCGTGTGATTACTACTTTGAATGACTTATAACACAGGACTATAGTGTTTAGCTGAGGAACTATTAAGTTACTGTATTCCCCATACACTACTTCTACCGTGTGTCGAACATCACCTTCCTCATTTGAGGGGTTGATTTGAGAGAAAAAGAGGCTGACTTTCCGTCCTGACAAAAAGTGCAGCAGTCACCAGTTTAGGGGACTGCTTCTCCTACGTCTATCCACTAGAAATAGTCCTTTCCTTCACCAGAAGTCCATCTTCTGGGTTGGGTGACTGCTTGAATGTGGGATGAATGCCTCGGCCTCTGGGGACTGGTAGACGCCTCTCCCTCTTCATGTTCTTCTCCTGTAGTCGGAGGCGAAGGGAAAGGAGACGCCACAGCTTCAGCCCGGGGGACTCGCATGTCCCCTTCTCTACCTTGGGAGGGAGGGGAACTACTCGCCAAGGTATGCAAACTAACGCCCAAGCAATCTTCTCCCGTTGCAGGCGACGGGGGACGAAGTGAAACCACGCCTCCATCCGCGGTCTTATATATACACACACACACAGAGGATTGACAAAAATAAATAGACACCTTCGGTTTTTCCATAGTTTTTTATTTAATAATAAGTCAGTGAATAACAGATTTATTGAATCAATATATTTAGAATCGTGTTGCTTTTCCTTTTCCATTATGTAAAGCTGACACACGTTCTGGTATTCTACTGATGAGCTTTGCCAATTTGTTCTTGAGGAAAATCATATTGGTGTCCCTTTCCTTTTGTCAACAATTTTGTGTATATATTATATATGCGAAGAACATCATTAACATGTGTATATATATATACACACACACATGTATAAAAGCTGAGCGCTCTCGTTCCGTGCCATATCCTTTTTATATATCCCTTTGAGAAGAACCATTTACTCCCACCATGATCCTCTGTACTCTCATTTCCTCCCCGGCCGCTAACAGCTTTCCTTAAACCTTTCATATCGATTTCGGCATTAACAATAAAAGAAATTTAGATAAGGTCGACGCAACTATCTTTTCCATTGATTCTCGCTACACGCAGAGAACTACAAAAGGCATTACTATGATTTCTTTTAACGTCGAAGCCACTGTCATCCACTAACCAATAGGAAGAGAAGGCGTTACATCGATTTGTTTACGTTCAAATTAGCTATATACGTTACTCGCAACGCGATACGTGGTTGGTTGAAATGGACGAATAGATATGAGAAATCCGTTTATATTCACTGTGAATTGATCTGGTCGCGTATTCTTAAACGCAAGTACAGTAGAAAAGAACCAATTTTGAATAAATACTCGAAACGGGGAGACACAAATCGCTGTACCTGCATCATGTTGGTGATAACGATGTAATACTCTTAGCAACCCTGATCCTCATTTCTATGCGCATCTACGTAACATTAGAATCGCTGCCAAGATGTTTGTTTTTCTGGAGATTCTTTTAGAACGATTCTCCGTAATGTTATTTGAGTTCAGAAATGTTATTTGATCTTTTTCGAATCTAAATATTTACTCGATATCTTTAAAGTAATGAAAAATAAACGTTGACTTTTGTTGACCTGTTTCATTTGAAATTAAACCCGAGAGGAAGCAATTGCAAATGCAGTGACTTTTCATTTACTCTTTTTCGGCAAGGAAAATTGTCTTTAAGGCATTTATTTATTTAATATATATATATATATATATATATATATATATATTGCGCCTCGGTAGTGTAGTGGTTAGCGTCGCTGACTACGAATCCATCGGCCCCGGGATCGAGACCCAGTGACGGCAGCTGGCGCGCAGCAAAACCCAGCTGTTCACCCTTCCACACAATAAAGAAAGTGGTTGGTAGATAAATAGGTAGTTCGGATTCCATGTTAAACTGTAGGTCTAAGGTGGAGTAAAAAGCGTGACCTTCGTCAGAATGAACAATTCGGGAAATTATACTTATACAATTAAATATCGTAAGAAAAGCATTAAGTTGCATCCCAAATTGTAGGTTATAAATATGTTTATCCCCTCTGTTATATACAGGGTGGCCTATAAGTCCCAATCGGTTATAATTAAAGTGAAAATCCAACTAGCGGAGCTCCACTGACGTAATCGATTACTAAGGAAAGAATATTTGTGGAGATTCTTATATTTTGCGCTTTGAATAATTAATAAATATTTCTAAACTTATTATAAACTTTTACTTTGCTTGATTTTTTTGTATTTTCACTTTAATTATAACCGATTGGGACTTATGGGCCACCCTGTACATCTGAAATTTAGAACAGGCAGAACCTTTTGTTCCAAGTTTATATGACTTTTTTCTATCATTTATAACGTGTAAAGAATTTTTTTTTTAAATTTAAAATATGGTGTTACAACAACACTGCGAACTGAAACAAACAAACCAAGCAACACACAAAAAAAAGCAAACAACACAAAACTACAAACAAAAAACAGGCAAACAAAACCTATAAACAAACAAACTGAAAATAGAAACAAACAACAAACCAAAATATGAAACCAAAACTACACTTTCATTAGCATTTTCTTCATTACTTTCCTCACACAACATATCAGAACAACTTGATTCATTTTCATAATAAAATCATACTATACTCCCAATTTACAACTTTTTATCTTTTATCGTTCGCCTCAATTCAACTCCCAAACTCATTTTACACACACACACAACACACACACACACACACACACACACACACACACACCACTTTTAATTAGTGTCGGAAACAGTATTTAATGAAGCTATTGATCATCTTCACATATATGAAAAATATAAAATATCAGCCATTTAATTAATCTTTAATTAATCTCACAGGAAGTGTTCAGTAGATGATGTTACGATAAAGCGTTATTAAGAAGCGTTTTATTATAGTGTGTACACATGATTTTGTACAGATGCGATTTTATTACTAGTATTAAGATGAAAATAACCACGAAGGAAAATAAAACACGAAATAGTGCCTAAGCGCTTTCCCTGTAATGACATCCTCAGGAACACTGAAGTTAATTACAAGATTGAGGTTATATAGACCACAAAGAAAAAATAAATGAATAAAAATGATTGGTGCAGAAAATATTTGGGAGGAACATACAATTCAGGTGGAATAGCTGTCAGAGCTTTAGCGCCTTGCCCTTCTTATCTAAATCTGTTCTGAATGAATTCAAAATAACAGGATCGAGCGAAAAAATGTCCTGGCTAAGGGTTGAAACTGTTTGTAAGTTGAATAATGACAAACTCAAGAATATTTCTATTAACAATGTTGCTTGACTGAAACAAAATTGAAGAATTATTCCAATCAATGCAATGGGACAACTCAGACAAATGGATTGTACTGGTTGGACTAATTCTTCAATTTTGTTGAAGTAGTCCAACCCCGCGGTATTCCGACACTCCCTTATTCCGGCTTTAGTGATGGTGATTAATGGTCTGTTTGCATTTCTTTTATAAATAATATTATTATAAGTATGTATATATACAGAGAGTACTATAATAATTAAGTACTGCCAACGTGCTGACCAACTGCACGGATAATCTGGTGAATTGCTTGCATTTACATGTACTGTACTATTTTATAGTTATTTTATAGTTTTTATTATAATAGTAATGTTAGATAGTTCAGAATAAAAATATCAGTAACTTTATACAAAGTGTTGAAAAGAACAGTATGATTTTCGTAATAAACTGAGGAACTCATAATAGCTTAGGGGGCCCCACTATTCCGGCTTTTCGGCTATTTCGACCCTCAGACCGCCGCATTAAGTCGGATTACCAAGGACTTAGTGTATATATATATATATATATATATATATATATAATATATACAGTAGACGCCGGAATTAGTGTCCCCGGATATTGTGTCTCGCCGCTTATAGTGTCTCAAAACTAGGAAACAGTTACTTTTACATGGTAAGTGCTATGGATAGAGTGTCTCTGATTACGCTTATAGTGTCTCTTTTCAGCTAGTATAGTCTACTTGGCAGCTCTAGTTTACACTTGTATTTGTGATGCCGTGCTATTTACAGGCTTACTCGATGGCCATGGAAGGAAAATGTTTTATTTTAATGTAAAATGAACATAGTTTTGATGTTTCGGTTGAATTGTAAAAACAATTTTAATGAGAAATTGCATAAAAAAGGTGTTTATGTTGTAAATACCGGGTGTCCCATTCGAAATTAAATAACTTTGAAACTCTGTTTTTTTTAAAGTATTAATGTGAGAATGTTGAAACTTTGCCAGTTACTACAACATATGCATAAGTTTTTGTTATAATGTTTTTTGTTTGTTTCAGATTGAATTATGTTTACCCCACAAGAAAAGGCGAAATGTGTGTTATGGATGGCCGAGTTGAAGTCCCCTACTCTGGTGCAACGGCGATTCCGTACAACCTTTCACAAGGAACCCCCCCCCCCCCCCCCAGAAGAGACCTATATGCATGGACCAAGAAATTTGAGGAGACTGGCAGTGTTCTAAAGGAACACTCTGGAAGGCGAACAAGATCGGAAGAAGATGTTGAACGAATACGCGGCGCCTTTGGTAGTAGCCCGAGAAAGTCCATCCGTCGTGCCAGTGTCGAACTGCAGATTCCTCGTTCAACTGTGCATAGAGTCGTGCACAAGCGGCTGCAGCTCTATTCATATAAGCTTCAAATTGTTCAGCATATAACATGTGAAGATCTTAACAAAAGGAAATATTATGCTATGCACAATGTATCTAATGTATCTAAATGTTGTAATTCACAATATCATATGAAACTTTATGACATTGACTATTTACTCTGTGAATATTACATGGTTTGCATCATTCAATAAAAAATTATAAGGTTTCAAAGTTGTTTCATTTCGAATGGGACACCCGGTATATTGATATACAGTGGTACAGTACATATTCACTATTTTTAATCTTGCATCCGTCGAGAGACCAAACTGTGGATATAGTGTCTCATCGGATATAGTTTCCTTTTGGCTTGGCACCGAGTGGGACACTATAAACGGCGTCTACTGTGTATATATATATGTATATATATATATATATATATATATATATATTGAGAGAGAGAGAGAGAGAGAGAGAGAGAGGAGAGAGAGAGAGAGAGAGAGAGAGAGAGCGTATGTGTGTGGAAGATTAAGGTGACAATATGCATCCCACATACATATATTATGGAGATATTTGAATTGTAACATAAAGAACACACCACCTATACTGTATACAAGGTATTGACTATGTTCTTACAATTGGATTCATTACTCTTTTGGGTAAATCTATATTGGGTAAGTGTACAGCATGTTCCTTCTGTATTCATTGTGAACGGCATGTATTCATAATTCGAACAGGCGGGTTAATAATTCGATCATGTGCTTCTTTCCATGTGTTGTTGTTGTTGTGTTGTTGTTGTTGTTGTTGTTGTTGTTGTTGTTGAATTTATGCAGAGGGTATATTTCAAAATTTCAGTTGAAATCCAGTTAAGATCGTTTGGCGAGACACTCTTAATAGAATTTTGTTATTTCAAAGTTTTAATTGATTTGAATTTCATCTTGCTTTCTTTTCAAAGGAAATAATTTACATATTTATTACACACACACACACACACACACACACACACACACACAGGCCTTTGTTTTTCTATTCAAAAAAGCGCAACAATGAAAGAGAAAGAGAGATTCTATAGATATTTGAAAACATCGTTATTAAAGAAAAGAAAATATGAAAAGGTTTTTTCCTTTGTTGTTCCGATGCAAACATAAAATTTCAGAACTCTTCCGATAAACAAACTTATTGGAAAGGTTAATATCACAATATCACAAATATATATATATATATTATATATATATATATATATATATATATATATATATATATATATATATATATATATATATATATATATATATATATCCCCCCCCCCAAACCTGCGCCTTTATATACTGAAGCTATTTAGATTATTATCATTGCTATAAGAATTGCTTGAAAGAAAAGAACAGTTGAAAATGAATGTTTGTTTTGTATAAAAAATGAATGCAGATGAGCCTCATCGATCTGAGCTTTCGTATGTATATCGTTCGTCATTGGAAGTAAGGGGTGTGTGTGGTGTGTGTATATGTATTATATATATATATATAGATATTTTGCTACTTTTCCTGTTTTATGTTGTGCGTTCAGTTATGTGTTCTTCATTCATATATATATATATATATATATATATATATATATATAATATATATTATATATAGTTATATATATATATATATGTGCGTTCAGTTATGTGTTTCTTCATTCATATATATTATATATATATATATATATATATCTATATATATATATATATATATATATATATATATATATATATATATTACAACTCAGAATGGTCCCCTGAGGAACTTTTATGTTACACATACTGTAGACCATACATGAAACAAGGAACTCTTCTTGGAAAATTAAATCCATTATAGTCTGAATAAGTAATAGTAAATGACAAATACTATAGTTTTTCTTTTTCATGATGGAAACCCACCGTGTGTAACGAGTCACCAGCAAAGAGGCCCCAAAATATAGCTTCCCTCACCAGTTATCTGCTAAGCAAATAGGACCCAGCTTTGGAACAGGGTTTATCCTAGACCCTGTCCCAAAGCTGGGTAAAAACTCTTTCTTCATAAGAACTTCTTTGTCATTAATTTAATATGTAACAATTTTGGGTTTTTCCTACTGAATCGCCATTATTTATATATATATATATATACACACACACACACACACAAATAAAATGCACATCCAGAAAAATGAATGAAACTGCCGATCTTACTGTAAAATAAAAATATGTTTAGATAAACAAAACGTGTCTTTTTGTTGAAAGAGTTTGTCGTTCCTGCCTTATCATATGCCATCATTTACCTGCAGTAGCGTTTGAACAAGCAGACTCTGTTCAAAACGAGAGACCGACACATCTCAAACCTTTCGACTGTAAATAATACAATTCATAGCATCATCGCAAATTTTCCTCCCACAAATAAAAGAGAAGCTAAACATTGACCACACACAGAAAATTCTTATTTGAAACAACAAAACCTGTTTAGTTAACCACTTTATTTTGGATCACATGAAGTAATGGTTAAAATATAATAACTGCTTTTATTGAGTTACCGTATATATATATACTGATGTCTTCATTTTGTTATAACAAAGAAAACATATCTTTAAACAACAAAACACGTTTAATTAACCCGTTTTTGTTTGGATCAAATAAAGCAATGGTTAAAATATATAATAATTGCTTTAATTAGTTACCATATGTATTTTTTTGGTTTCATTTTCCAATTATAGAATTTTATTGTGAATTGCTATATATAAACACTAATGAATTATATTTCTGAGCGACAACCCCTGCATCCATATATGCATGCATGCACCCGTCCATTAGTTTATTTTAGTTACAGAAAAGTGTATTTCTTTATTTTAAATGCAAATATAAGATTTTTTACCTAAAAAATTATTTAATAAAATTCTATTGTAGAGCTAAAAATACGCAATTTTTGAAAAACGTTCATAACCAGGGATGGCGTAACGAGTAAAACACTGTACGTTCCATGAAGGATTTCGAAAAAGCGTTTCGCTTTATTTAACTTAAAATGTTTTCATATTTATTTCTGTATATAAGCGAGTATATGTGCATAAATAAGTATATAGTAGATAGGTTAATTAAGTAAATAAATGCTAATAAAAACAGAGAAAGAGCTTAGAAATTTTGGTAATTCTAAAATGAAAAAAAAAAAAAGTTTTATTTAAAGAAATTATGTAAAATGAATATACGCAGATTTTGCCCAACCACCTAAATATTTCTGTATTAACAACAAACTTCGTTTTGTAACACGAGACAAAGATTTGAGTGGTTTAAAATAAAACAAAAATTTGGTTGCAATATATTTATTTTGTTTGAGTAAACAAAAGATTTTTCTTTGCGCATGGCTGCTATCACTGCTTGGTTACAGAACGAACACAAATAATCTTTCCTTACCGAGTGAGGTTCTATCCGAGCACGGCTTTAAACACTGAAGATAATTAATGTTACTTTTATCGTTGCTTCTATCTTTTCAAGGGAGATGATTCTTTATTTGATACAAACTTTGGGCCAGTCTCTTCGTTATCTGTGTTTAGTGAAATATTTTAATAAACTACCATAATACTTATGGCCATTTACCCAAGTGGACTCATATCATGCAGTATGGATTTGCAACATGATGAAATCCACAAAATTGCGATTTTAAATTTCACTGATCATATTAATCTTCAAAGGAAGGAACGAAACGTTGCATTTAGTCTTTATGGATCAAAACATTTAAAGCACATTCACTGTCAGTGATCATACGTGCTTCGCTTCTTAACTAACCACATTGCTAGGGATTTAGAAGGAACGTTATTGATTTATTTAGAATTTAAATATCGGATCGCCATCAATTTGTGTCAATTAAATGTGAGTGTCCTTCAATTTTAAATACCTATTATGGTGTATCTCAAGGGTCAGTTCTGGGGCCTCTATCGTTTATAATTTACATAAATGATCTTCCCCCACTGTGCAAACGTACTTAAATTTATATTACATAAAAAAAGATACCGCAGTTCTTTTGCAAGCAAGGACCTTAATACAGTTAAAAATACATTAAATAATGATAGTGATTTCGAACAATCTAATTTTGAACGTGAATTCGGCAAGTTTTATGAACTTTATAATAATGTAAAATACGATGTTTTGTCTTATACTAAACTAATTTTAGGTCTTATAAATTTAAAGAATGTAAAAAACCAAAGTTCTTTAATATAAAACTTGGTAAAGACGCGTTACATGGAATGATCATATTCTTTGTATACAGAGAAAGGTTTTTAAAAGAATGGCAATAATGTAAAACTTTAAATATTTTGTACATGGCAAAAATGTTTCTTACTCTGTCCGAACTTTAATCTGCACTTCCTTGCATAATGCGTCTATCCCTTGATTTGCAGTAAATGTACTAGAGCACAATAATTATAATGTAACTGTAGTTCAAAAAGGAAGCATGAGTAGAATGAACACAGAACACACTATCCCATGTTACACCCAGACGTATACTGTATATTCCCAGAGCTAAAGATACTGAAATTATACTAAACCACTGAGATATTGTTAAGATGGCTAATACTTTATTTATTTACAAATACATACATAGGAAATTCTCTTTATACTGTTGATGGATAACTACTTAATAATTTACAAAATTTACTGTTATTCAATACGTAATGTTAACATAAACGCAGTTCGACTTGGGCCGGTACGCGGCGGTACACCATACCGTCAGTTTTTACTCATTTAACTGCGTTCTGGACGCTCATTTCAAAGTATATATATATATATATATATATATATATATGTGTGTGTGTGTGTGTGTGTGTGTGTGTGTGTAGATAAGGTCTAAAATAAGAACTGAATTATAGGAAGTAAAGTCGAGAGTACATGATAAGAATCGAAAGCATCACAACAGTTGTTTAGGCTAAGTGGCAATCGATGTTTCAGACATAGCAAGTGTACTGGGATAAATTTTGATCATCCATGGATAGATGGGTTATAAAAAAACACGACTTGAATAGAAGTGCAATGCACCTGCTAAGTATATGGATTCAAACAATTTAAAATATACAAGTGATTTTTGACAAGGTAAAGGATTCTTTTAATTTGTGTCTTATAAGTTACTCTTCGAACTTGTTTTATGTGAAAGTCCATACCGGCACTTTCCAACCGCGACTCCACTTTCAGCATATATATTCTTTTTTCATACTTCAACATCCCCCTGGAAAGCATTTGGTTGCCTTTCAGTCCACGAGTTTCAGAAAGGCTCTCCACCGTTCTCTGTCAAGATACACCTCCACAATGATCTGCAGGTAGCTATTGAAAACAGAGGTCGTAACTTGCAGACTATTGTAGAAGAGAAAGTGTATCTTCACAGAGGACGGTGGAGAGCCTTCCTGAGACTCGTGGACTGACTGGCAACCAAATCCCCAGGGGGATGGTGAAGTGCGAGGGAAAAAAAAAATATATATATATATATAATAATAATGATGAAAGTGGAGGGGGTTCAGGAAAATACCAGTATGGACTCTCAGCAGAAACAGTGAGAAATGACAAATTCTTTACTTCGTCAAAAAAATTCTGTATTTTAGATAGCTTGAAGCTATAAACTTATTATCAACCTTACAACCTTACAAAGGTTTCGCGCGATGATCTCTCATTTCGCGAAGGTCAAGCTTGTCGCCCCTCCTCTCGAGTTGGCCTGGTGAAGTAGTGAGTTTGATTCTTGCGCTCTCCACCTCACATAGCCAGGTACGTCAGGCTAATCGGGAATTGTTCTGAGCCAGGCGTCTAGTCTTCTTTTGAAGATTTCCACTGCATCTCCCTTTGTGTTTTTTAAGTCTTTGGGCAACTGATTAAACAGTTTTGGTCCTCTCACAACAAAACTATTTTCTTTCAGGGTTAAGGATGTTCCCTGTCTCGCCTTCAATTTGGGAATACGACACAGTCTACCGTTTCTACTTTCCACCGTTGTTTGGGGAGTTATAGGGTTCACAGTAAGATTAGGGACTAGTTTCTCCATTATTTTCCAAGTGTAAATAATGGTGTATCTCTCTCTTCTCCTTTCCAGTGAATATAGGTCTAGTTCTCGTAACCTTTCCCAGTAATTTATTTCTTTGCACCCATTGATCTTGGGTGTGAAGCTTCTCTGGATCCCTTCCAGCTGTCTAATGTCTTCTTTTTTATATGGGGATGTTAGGACCGAGCAGTATTCCAATTTGGGTATTATCAGGGTTTTCAGTAGAGGAATCATTACATTCCTATCCCTTCGTTTAAAGGTTCTCAATACCTGTCCCGTTATTCTCTTTGCTCTGTTTACTGCTATCTTATTTTGTGTTTCAAATTTCGCATCATCTGTCATATCATATATATATATATATATATATATATATATATATATATATATATAATACAAAGTATATACAAAACTAATAAGCAAATTCTGAAAACTTAATAGCTGTGATGTATGTTTGAACACACACAGAATAATAAACCAAAGGCTTAATCTGCTCATCTGTTGATAACGCCTTTGAAGTGAAGTAGTGCTACGACATTAAAATAGTTGAAACAGATAACGTAAAGTGCACTTCTCTCTAAATAACTTTGTTGCGTCGTCTTATAAAAGAGAAAATCATAATATAGTAGTAAAAACTAAACACAAATGGAATAAGAAAAAATGTTTTAAATGTAAAAACATCCAGAAAACTTTTTACCATCGGATTATTGAAGCATAAAACCTGAATATTACGAGGTACTCCGAATCGAAATTTCAAAAACTAGAAGAAAAATTGCCAACCGAAATACGAAAGGAATGAAAAGTAAGTAAAAGATGCCGTTTTATAGTTATTTTACGGCGCGTACTTTTTCCTATTTCATTCTTCGCTTATCTTGGCGGTTATACCCATTCGTAGAGTGATTTTCTTATAACCGAATGAATAGGGCTTTACTTTATATGCACCATAGAAATGATTAGATTTTAGTGCGAAAGATTTAGCAAAGTTTGGGGTTTAAGAGTAAAAAAAAAATGTCTTAGATTGTATTAGCGTGGTCGGTTATGGTCGAAGATTAAAAAGAACTTAATTTGGAAGGTATTTTCATTTATTTAAACTGTGACCTATACCTTGTTTGGCTGATATTTTTTAAGAAGCAAGTTTTAAATTTAATAATACAAAGATACGCGTCATACCACCAATTAATGTCGTGGTCAAAGGCAAGGAGGATAAGGAAATTACTTTCAATTTAGTTTCATATTTGTAATTAAAATTAATACCAATATTTTTCCAATACAAATATTCTTGTTATGATAACAATAACGATAATGGCGATAATGATAAATATTTTTGACAGATAAATTCCATAAAATACAAATGAAATATCAATTCGTTTATTTGATAAGGTGATATAAATTCTTCATTTAGTTGCTAAATCCCTTATCGCATAAACTTGCATAAACCCGCCAGGTTAGCCAAGTGTAGTAAATAACTAGATTTTTAATCTTGAGGCCCTGGACTTGAGTCTTCTATCGAAGTTCAGATTTCAGCTTCTCTGAGTCTCCCTGGTGGAGTAGTGATTCGAATCCCACGCAAAGCTGTAGATTCTCTCAGTATTTCAAAAGAGGTACGTAAATCTAATTCAGGTGAAATATTCAATATTATTTGAATTTCCAAGAAGATAATTATTGAAAATTGTTTTTCGGTACAATACAAATTTAATATTTTATTATTTTTATTATTAATAAGTATTTCAAAAGAGGTACGTAAATCTAATTCAGGTGAAATATTCAATATTATTTGAATTTCCAAGAAGATGCTAATCGAATTTCTGTTTTGTGTTTGAAGATGTTCTATCCACAACAATATATATATATATATATATATATATATATATATATATATATATATACACACAGTATGTATATTATATATATATATATATATATATATATAAATTATTTCACGAAAGTAACACGTGAAAAATATTTGTGATGAATAAAACCACGAAGGAAAGGAAACACAGAATGGTGCTCAAGCGCTTTCGTCTAATGACATCCTCAGGAACACTGAGTGTTCAGTGTTCAGTGTTCCTGAGGATGTCATTAGACGAAAGCGCTTGAGCACCATTCTGTGTTTCCTTTCCTTCGTAGTTTTATTCATCATATATATATATATATATATATATATATATATATTATATATATATATATATATATATGATACACACAGACAGTGCATGGAACAAGAAACTCTTCTGGGATAATTAAATCCACTATAGTCCGAATAAGTAATGGTAAATGACAAATACCATAGTTTTTCTTTTTCATGATGCTAGCCCGACGGGGGCAACGGGTCACTATAGTGGATTTAATTATCCCAGAAGAGTTCCTTGTTCCATGCACTGTCTGTGTGTATCATAAAAAACTCAGGGGACCATTCTGAGTTCATTCCCATATATATATATATATAACATCGTATATTGTTTGATATCTTATTAATTATTATTTACGGTAAGTGCTCCGCATAAAACGTACTGCAGCTTACATACAGCGGGTGTACATACATATAAAGCATTGTACCTTATAGTAATTTATTTATATCTATGCAAAGCCGACATCAATTAAGCTCTTAATTATTAATTAATTAACTGAGGAAATTGATGTGGAATAATTTCCTCATTTATCAAACTTTATTAGATGCATCTATACTACTCATCATTGAAATTTGAGAGTGATTAGGAATCAATTAATTAAATTGGCCATTTGTATTCTGTCTCAGCTTATTTGGACGCTGAAATATCCTATTTCACACGTGTTTATGCGAATGGGAATCACCTCTTGTCTTTTATAGATTTTATAGAGTAGCTCTTTAGTGTGGGGTCTTTCCAAATGTTCTTTTGGGGTTTAAGTCATTTTGATTGTCTCACTTCTACTTTTTTTTTCCTTTTTTTATTTTCTAGGCCCGTGGTTTTCAACCTCGGGGTAAATTACCCCACTGAGGTAATGACAGCTATTTTGTGGGGTAATGACACGCGATCCAGAAGTTATAAAAAGTGATATCTAATGAGTAGGGTAATGGAGCTGGATTAGAAGTGGGTTTTGGGTAACCACACAAAAAAAGTTGGGAGTCATTTTGTTCTACGCTATAAAGACATAAAGACGTCTAACATCCAAACTATTTTTCTTTTAATTAATTAAATTAGCCAATTTGAAGTTCGTATCTGCGAATAAATTAAGCATTTAGTTATCCACATGAGATCTGAAATCTATGTCCGTCTCTCTCTCTCTCTCCTCTCTCTCTCTCTCTCTCGAGAGAGAGAGAGAGAGAGAGAGAGAGAGAGAGAGAGAGAGAGAAAATAACCGTTAGACTCTTTATGGGGAGGGAGACAGGGCAAACACGATTATATACGTAAGTTTCCTTTCCAAATTAATATGTGTAAAGTTGGAGGCTGTCAATTTGCATTTGTAAAACTTGAATCGTTCGTCTTCTCTTGTTTGTGAGCTCTTCTCCGACCATGGATTCGATGTCCCTCCTTTGAATGGAACATAGTAATAAATAGTTTTTGTCAGTTATTGTCCTACTATTTCGGAAGGACGGAGGTATCTCGCCCTTGGGAGCGGGTTACCGCGGAAGATGGGACAAAACTTTTCATCTTATCTCTTGTAACAGACAGAAGAAACATCTTCGCTAGATTTATTGTATGGTGCACGAATCTGGGTTCGATGACATTTTGGGTAGATTCGGCTTTGGTTTTGGATTGTAAGATTTTTGGTTGGATTCATATTTGAAAGAAATCACTGGGTTCGGATTCCTTGGTTAACCTTGGTTACCTTTGTTTTGCTTCCGCCCAAATTGTTCATTCTGACGAAGATTAAGCTTGTCACTCCACCTTAGACCTACAGTTTAATGTGGAATCCGAACTACGCCCCAACACGGGCGTCAGAAATTACAAAGTCCTCGCCCGGACTCAATCTCACGACCTCTCGATCAGCGGCCCAGCGTCTTTTTTTTATTTTTTTAATCACTAGGTTACCCAGGATACCCATTTATCTACCAACCAATTTTTATTGTGTGGAAGGATGAACAGCTGGGTTTTGCTGCGCACCTACTGCCGTCACCAGGTCTCGATTCCGGGGTCGATGGATTCGTAGTCAGCGATGCTAACCACTACACCACAGAGTATTTGATTCGGATTCGAGATTTATTGATTCCTTTTACGGTTCAGTATTTTGTTTGATTAAAATATTTCTAATTTCTTTCTGTATTTACGAATTTTATTATTTTATTACGTATTTGATTAATTATCAAGTTCTAGAAAAATATTCAAGTTCTGATTTTGAAGATTTGGTGACCATATCTTTTGTATACAATTTTCTTAAAGGGAGTAAAAATGTTTGATTGGTTTGTTCCGTGATATAAAAATCGTTCGATTTAACTTGAAACGTTCGAATCACTGAAAGATGCGCAAACTGAAGAGAAGAATTTAATGTTAGGAGAAAGCAGAAGGAGAGAAGGAGAACAAACTTTATAAAATCGAAGTTTGTGAACTGATGATGTATGGTATAATACTGGAAAAGAAGAAATATGTTTCAATGTTGCTGATACCGATCTACGAATGGATTTTTGCCGTTCAGTGGAATTCTCAGAACAAATTAAAATCCAATTAGAGTTAACACATATATGATAACTAGGGTGGTCAAAAATCAATAAAGTCAAATTGTTTCCTATGGGGCACTTTTCGCTGAAACGACTGAAAATGCAATAAAAACACCTGTAGGGGTATATTACCAAAGTTAATAGGTCAACCAAAAGTCAACTTTTACCTGTAGGTCAAAAAATAGCAATGAGGTGAATAAAGTCAATTTTTTGGAATAAATAATTAAAATAACTAAAAATTGGCATCTTTTATCAACCTTGGCGAAGATAATGTGTTCAGTCAAACAATACATTGAAACAAGACTCAAGACAAATGGTATTTGTGAAATAATTAAACCTCAGTAGACCTGAAATCTCACCAACAGTTTATGGTCAGCTTTTGCAATGTCAACCAACAATTGCCGCTGTAGAGAGGTCTTTCTCCATGCTTAATAAATTATTAAGTAAGGATCGCAATTTTTTACCAGAAAATGTCGGCAAAACATCATAATTTACCACAATCGGTCAACTGATGTAGAAGAGCAAGAATAAGTAATTAAAGTATCGTTTTTATTATTGAAAGTAAAGGCAACTTTATAAGTAAATTTTTTCAATTCGTAAGGTCAACTTTCTTAATTTTTTCGGTCAACTTTTGACTGCCCTAATGATAACGTAATACAGAGGTTTTGATGTAACGGATAGCGGTTCGGAATGCTGGAAAGGCTAACTCATATAGTTTTCAGTGAGGGACGTCTTACTTCCGTAATGAATGCATATCCATCCTTGATTAATTTCTTTTATTGTTACATGCAATTTAGTGTGTTTTTCACGTAAATGCTTACAAACTACAAAGAATCGTATCACATGTTACATGTTGCAAACTCTTTCTTGGACGCGTAATGGTCCTGACAGGAACAGAAAGAACAATGTCAGGAATAAGTTCCCCTGAAAAGGAGAACCGAGTCGAGCCAAATAAATTACATACAGCAGGTTCATCACTGCACCCCGCTTCCCATTTCTGGATTGGAACAGTCCATGGTTAACTTTGGCCTTTGATGAGAATCAGCAAAAAGCTATCAGATATTAATCGGCTCTTTTCCCCGTATAGTTGCCTTTGCTAAGAGTATTCAAACCGCCAAACAGTAAACCTTTGCCCCGGCAGGGTTTTATATATATATATATATATATATATCCTCTTTCATGGGTGTTAATTCCATTGCGAAAGCTTGCCTGTTGCCATTTGCTTCATTTCCTCATTTATTTCATATGTTCCGAATTTAAACTCTGATTTTCTGTTTCCTTTGAATTATTTCCTTATTTCGAAAGCGGAAAAGGAGATATCTGAAGAGAGATGGAGATGACTGCTAAACAGTAATTGCTATCGGATATCTTGCAACGTTTGGCAATTTCATATTTAACTTCAGTTACAGAAACGCGATTCATATTTTCTTTGAAATGTTTTGCTATATATATATAGGGTGAGTCAAAAGTAGCGCCCGATTTCTGTTTTTTCGGCTGCAATTGTGCATCGATCACGAGGGAGGGAACTTTGAAAATTGCAAGTAAAACAGCTTGGTACAGTTCCGTAATAATTTTCCCCGAATAAATGGTTAGATAAACATGTCATTCATTTATTTCTACCTTCTTGTACACTGTAATACAAATGGCAAACAAACAATCAACTGACAGAAATCGGGCGCTACTTTTGACTCACCCTATATAACCAAAATATTTGAAAGAATAGTCAGAGAGAAAATCTATGACTTCTTGGAGACACTGGAAAGATTCAACGAAAATCAGCACGGATTCCGATCAGGAAGATCATGCCTATCACAACTTATAGAGCATTATAACAATATCCTAGATGCACTTGAAGGCAATGAAAACTATGATGTCATATACACAGATTTGAGTGGGCGAGGAATATTGAAAATACTTTGGGCTGACACGCTCCTCTCTGTACATAGAGCTGTTCCGTGTGCATTTTTGCTATACTCGCTTGAATAATTTACGTTATTTCTTCTTTTAAATTCCGACCGTTGCATTTGCTTTGTTATATGTGCA
Organism: Bathynomus jamesi; assembly: GCA_023014485.1. Lineage (NCBI taxonomy): Eukaryota > Metazoa > Arthropoda > Malacostraca > Isopoda > Cirolanidae > Bathynomus > Bathynomus jamesi. Next base: position 44,940 of record JAJOZX010012518.1, read on the forward strand.
TGATGTAATTTTGAAACCGAAAGACATTTTCCTCGTAGTAAATAAACAGTATAAATTGCGACCAAAATCGTTTGAATTTACCTTGGCTCCGTTATTTGAATGTACTTTGGTTTTAAACTTGTAAAGCTGAATGCGGAGTATAAAAGTAACTGATGTTCTGAATGAAGTCTCTGCAAGAATTTTTACTTTGATAGGCAATTATTGATCAAAATTGCGCTTAAACTGAAGAAAGGTAAGTGATACTTAAACTGTACAGTAATAAAGTGAGTGTAATCTGAGAAATTATACCGATTCAGTGAGACAAACTGAAAGTGGTACTGGTTAAAGAGAAGAACTGATTGTGGTATACATTTCCACCTTGGAGAAGAGATGCGTTGATTAAAAATAACTGTTGCGCATAGCAGGCAAATTAACTACTATATTCCCCTGTGTACCCGGCCCCCCCATAGCGCGGTGACAACTCTTATGGCCATCTCTCTCTCTCTCTCTCTCTCTCTCTCTCTCTCTCTCTCTCTCTCTCTCTCTAATTATATATAATATATTATATATATATATATATATATATATATATATATACAACCTTACCTTACCTTACAACCTTACAAAGGTTCCGCGCGATGATTTCTCATTTCGCGAAGGTCAAGCTTGTCGCCCCTCCTCTCGAGTTGGCCTGGTGAAGTAGTGAGTTGGATTCTTGCGCTCTCCACCTCACATAGCCAGGTACGCCCGGCTCATCGGGGATTGTTCTGAGCCAGGCGTCTAGTCTTCTTTTGAAGATTTCCACTGCAACTCCCTTCGTGTTTCTTAGGTCTTTGGGCAACTGATTAAACAGTTTTGGTCCTCTCACTACAAAACTATTTTCTTTCAGGGTTAAGGATGTTCCCTGTCTCGCCTTCAATTTGGGAATACGACACAGTCTACCGCTTCTACTTTCCACGTTGTTTGGGGAGTTATGGGATTCAGAGTAAGATTAGGGACTAGTTTCTCCATTATTTTCCAAGTGTAAATAATGGTGTATCTCTCTCTTCTCCTTTCCAGTGAATATAGGTCTAGTTCTCGTAACCTTTCCCAGTAATTTAGTTCTTTGCACCCATTGATCTTGGCTGTGAAGCTTCTTTGGATCCCCTCCAGCTGTCTAATGTCTTCTTTTTTATATGGGGATGTTAGGACCGAGCAGTATTCCAATTTGGGTATTATCAGGGTTTTCAGTAGAGGAATCATTACATTCCTATCCCTTCGTTTAAAGGTTCTCAATATCTGACCCGTTATTCTCTTTGCTCTGTTTACTGCTATCTTATTTTGTGTTTCAAATTTCGCATCATCTGTCATTACAACCCCTAAATCTTTTGCTCTGGAATTTCTCTGAATTTCCTGTCCATTTGGGGTATAATATTCCATGGACTTTAGGTCTTCTCTTTTTCCGTACCGTAATAGCTGAAATTTCTCGGTGTTAAACTTCATATTGTTGTCTTCAGTCCACTTGTAGATTTTGTTTATGTCGGTTTGTAGAGATCCTATGTCTTCTGGGTTTCTTATTTTTCTACTGATCTTTGTGTCATCCGCAAAGGATGTTACTGTGCTGTCTCTGGTAACGTCCTCATCTATGTCAGTTAGCATGATTATGAAGAGTAGTGGAGCTAATACTGTTCCTTGTGGTACTGAGCTGAGGACCTCTGATTCTGATGAAGATACTCCTTGTACTGTAACGACTTGCCTCCGCTCACTAAGGAAATTATATATCCATTTCCCTACTTTTCCTGTTATTCCCATATATTTCAGTTTATGTATTATGATTCCGTGGTCACACTTGTCGAACGCTTTAGCAAAGTCTGTGTATAGTACATCATAGTTTTCATTAGTGAATCAATAATGTTGTTGTAGTGTTCCATTAGTTGTGATAGGCATGATCTGCCTGATCGAAACCCGTGTTGGTTATCATTGAATTTTTTCTGAGTTTCCAAAAAGTCATAGATTTTCTGTCTAACTATTCTTTCAAATATTTTAGTGAGATGAGATGTAAGCGACACTGGCCTATAGTTTTTGGCCTCGGATCGATCTCCTCCTTTATATATTGGGACTATGTTCGCGCTCTTCAGGATGCCCGGTATTTCTCCCGTGTCTAATGATCGTCTCCATATCCAGTATAGGGGCTCAGCGATTGCATTCTTGCAGTTTTTGATCAGTGTGGCATTCCATTTATCCGGTCCTGCCGCTGAGTGTGTTTTTAGTTTCCCTATGGCTTGTGTAATATCATCCGTCGTAAAGTCGAAATCCGTTATACTTTCCCCTTGTGGTTCTTCTTCAAAGAACGCGTTTCTATCGCAATCAATTTGTCAGTTTTTGGGATACTGAAAGATGATTCATACTGAGCTTTTAATATTTCAGATACTTCTGTTAGATCATCAGATAAATCACTGTTCTCATTTTTTAAAGGTCCGATAGTCGCTTGGTTTTTCGACTTTCTTTTTGCGAAATTATAGAAGTACTTTGAGTTAACCTTTATCGCTTCTATAGCGTCATCTTCTTTTTCTGTATGCTTCTCGATTTGTTCCTGTATGACGACATCGATACTTTGTAGTTTATCATTTAATATTTTTCTGATGTTATCTTTACAATTACTTAATTTTGCAGTCACTCTTTTTCTCTTTCGGAACAATGCCCTCTTTTGTCTTTCGAACCTGCTTCTCTTTCCTCTTTGTTGTATCTTTGGGACATGTTTTTCCACAATTTCTAACGTCTTCTCCTCTAACGTCATTAGCATCTCTTCCGTTGTCTTGGCCTCGAAAATGGTTTTCCAATCTATTACTTCCATGCTGGATGTCACATCTTCCCAGTTTATAGCTTTGGAGTGAAAATTAAAAATTTCGAATTTGCTTCTTCTGTTGTGCGTGTTCTTTCCTTTCCTGTTGCCTTTATATTAGTTGTTATTTCAATGATATTGTGGTCTGATATCATAGTTGGGGATATTTCTACATTATCAATTAGATTACTGTTGTTTGTGAATACCAAATCTAGGCAGTTGTTTTTTCTTGTGTTTTCTGTTATTTCTTGCGTTAACATAAATTCATCAGCTAAAGCTAGTAGCATTTTTACCTGCTCCTGGTCTTCTCGTGTGCCCCCCTTGTCCTGGTGGATACATATATTTTTTCCTATCCTTTTATATTTCATGAATGGGAAATTAAAATCACCACAGAGAAAAATATTTGGGGTTGGAGAGTGTAGATCTTTTACTAAGTTTCTTACCTCTGTAATGGAATCTGAAAATTTTGAGGTTGGCGTGTTTGGGGGTCTGTACATTACAATTAGTACCATATTTAATTTTTCAATTTTTGCTGCTACACATTCTACGTAGTTGTTTGAGGTACTTATAGCCATTTCTGCTATGTGCCTTTCGCGTGTGTAAATAGCACATCCTCCTTTACGTCTCACTGTTCTGTCGGCTCGGAGGATGTTATAGTTGTCAATTTGTATTTCTTTTTTGTCAATACAGGACTCACAATTTTCACAGTTCGCCTGGCAGTCCTTTAGATGAGTTTCCGTGAGGCATGCAAAGTCTGCTCCGGCTTCTTGCATGAGTCCTTTCAGGTATGCAACTTTGTTCGTGGACTGGTTTGATTTAAGGCCCTGTATGTTGGCTAGGATTATTTTTATTTTTTCTCTTTCTTTTTCGCATACAGGTGGTTCCGCTTTGTTTTCCAATGGGGGTGCCGGTTTCGTTGCCTTGTGGTCCTCCGAGAATTTACCTCTTTTTATCTTTGTCGGTACCTGTTGTCCCGATAACGCATGAAGTGTCTTTGTTCGTACCTTCTGTCCGGCTCTCGGATTTCTATATTTATATTTGTCAGCTGGTTTTGTAATTGCTGGAGAGTATTTAGCAGCTGAAATGTGTTGGCTGCGTCTAAAAAATTTCCACTCTTCTTTGATGTTCGTTTTTTCTGTTCCCTCGTTGCGTTCCTTTGAGGGTGGTGGTATCGGCATTTTTTTTCGTATTTGCAACTCCCATATCTTTCATAAGTGTTGCAGACCGTAAGATGGTGGAACATGCATTTCTTATCAAACTTGCAGTATCCACTTGTGTAATGCATTTTGCATAATGTGGGATGTGCATATATGCATTGCCCCATCCCGATATCTGCAGTTTCCTTTCGCGTAGTATTTGCATACGATATTTTCTACGCTTCTGCTTTCTTTCTTATTATTTTCCAAGTTCTTAGTTTTGGCATTATCATTATTTTTCTTTGGCTGTTTATTTTCTACGTTTTTAGTTATCTTTTTATCATTTCGCTCGTTGGACCGTTTGTCTACTTCGCCACTTTTACTTATTTCTTTCCTTTCATCTATGTCTTCCTTCCGTATTATTGTTTATATCGTTATTTGTTATTAAATTGTTGTTCGTTATTATGCTGTTAATCGTTATTTCGTCTTCTCTCTCATCCACCCTGTTTTTCGTTGGGACCATTTCGGACACATGCGTCCCCATTATTTCATTCTTTTTTGTAACTTTCGAGTCTGCTATCTCCATTTCTTTAAAGACCGCGAAAGAATTTACAGTCTGTGTACATGCGCCACATAGAAATTTGATCCCCACGACTTTTTCGCGTTCGAGACAAGAGTTATTTCCCGATCATTCCAATTCATGCAGTTAAAGTCGTTTAATCGTTGGCAGAAATCACACTAATCGCTAGGCTTTCCGTTGTTACTAAATTGCACAAATTACAGATTAAGTGAGAATTTGGACCCATATCCATGATATTCCTTAATTAGCTAAGAAGAAATACCCACACAAATTCTTTATTTATTTTTATTTTTTATTCTGTTTCTTTCCTTTCGATGGTCGAGGGTATTTCGAGGGTTTTCTGACCTTTTTTTCCTGCTTTGTTTCAAACTTTCTCGAATGCCAACCGTATTTCGTTTTGAATATATACGTTAAAATTGGTGATAAATTATGTAAACTGTATTGCACTTTCTTATTTTAATGAAATTCACTTTATAATTTATATGCACGGATTCACTGATACTTTATACACTTTCGGGTGCAAACAGAATAAACCGCCGAGTAGATTATTCCCTTCTAATTTGGGTGTTAAATAGAGAGAGCAAAACAACACGTCCATTCACCACAGGGTACAAGCAACTATATATATATATATATATATATATATATATATATATATATATATTATATTATATATATGTATGTATGTATGTATATATATATATATATATATATTAATATATATATATATATATATATATATATATATATATATATATTATATATATATATATATATATATGCGTGTGTGTGTTCCTTTCTAATAATATTGGTATAAATACAGTCTGTTTAAAAAGTCGCCTCATTATTGTAAAATCATCTAATAAACGTAAATCAAACCCACACTTGAAAACCAATTTATTTAAAACAATGAAGTCTTTCGTTCCTTACCACTCCATCGATCCTTCATCAGTTGATTACTTTTCTATTGTGGGTTTTATTCCCACACAGAGAAATTTGAAATTCCACGGGCGTGTAATTTACTTCCATTTGAAACCTGTTAACAGTTTAGAAATGAAATTTGGTAATTTGATTGAAAGAAATGAGAATTAAGTTGTTCAGTTTCTCTCTGTCAACGCCAAGTTTGAAAGCTTTTTTTAAAGAAATTTCCCTTAAATTTATGACTTTGTACAAGAGAAGAATTATTTATTTAAGGCAATTGCTGAAACTAATAAAATATATGCGAGAACAGAACAAAGATATAATCGAATTCCAGTAAATGGAATGTAGATTGATATAAGGGTTTGGCTCTTGCATTCAGAGCAAATTTCTGTTAGTCGGGAATGTGTCAGCCTAAATTTATAGGGAAGTTTCGTGGTAATCTAATCTGAATCTAGTTCGCAATACTTTCCAGATATGAATATCGATTCGGTTATGTCTAAACCCTTTATATATATAGAGTCGTCCAAAAGTCCTTATCTATTTTGCTGAAATAATGATATTTCTAATTTGTTTTTTACAGGCCAAAGATGATGATGGATGTATGAGAACGTGCGATGGTAGTAACATTATGTATCAAAGGGAAGAAGTGCAAAGGAATTCGAGAAAAATTCGAAAGACGATTTCACAAACCAGGACCTACAGACAAAGCAATTCGTTAGCTGGTCAATAAATTTAAAAGAACACGATCTGTTCATGATGAAGCAAGATTTGGACGTCCAGGCACCTCTCAAGGAAATATCGAATTGGTAAGAGATGCCTTTTGAATGAATGTCAACTCGCACAGCATCACGTAGACTGAGCATTCCAAAAAACGACTAAGTGTTTTAAAATAAACATTAAAAAAGAAAAGTTACCATATTCAAGTGCTACATGAGTTCACAAAGAGAATTATCCAAGATGAGCCGCCATGTTACAGAATTTATTGAAAAAATTCATACCGAAACTTATTAAACCACATTCTCTTCAGCGATGAGGCGACATTGCACAATGCGGAAAGGTTAATCGACATAATTGCCGTATCTGGGCTAGTGAAAAACCAACCGAGTTCTACGAACGGAGAGAGATTCTCCTAAAGTTAATGTCTGGTTGGGTATGACAAGATCGAAGATGTACAACCCTTTTTTCTTTGCAGAAGTCACGGTAACAGGGCCAATTTACTGTATGTTGACATGTTTTAGCAGTTTCTTGAACCCAAGCTTCGTTCGATGGCATTCTCGATACTGTTGTCTTTCAACAAGATGGAGCTCCGTGTCACTATGCAAACATCGTTGGGGCGTACCTTGATGAGCTCTTACCAAATCGGTAGATTGGACGTGGTGGAAACAGGCCGTGGGCAGCACGATCTCCGGATTTAACACATTAGAATTCTTTGCGTGGGTTTTTTATAAAGTCTGAAGATTTGGACGTCCAGGCACCTCTCAAGGAAATATCGAATTGGTAAGAGATGCCTTTTGAATGAATGTCAACTCGCACAGCATCACGTAGACTGAGCATTCCAAAACGACTAAGTGTTTTAAAATAAACATTAAAAAAGAAAAGTTACCATATTCAAGTGCTACATGAGTTACACAAAGAGAATTATCCAAGATGAGCCGCCATGTGTACAGAATTTATTGAAAAAATTCATACCGAAAACTTATTAAACCACATTCTCTTCAGCGATGAGGCGACATTGCACACATGCGGAAAGGTTAATCGACATAATTGCCGTATCTGGGCTAGTGAAAAACCAACCGAGTTCTACGAACGGGAGAGAGATTCTCCTAAAGTTAATGTCTGGTTGGGTATGACAAGATCGAAGATGTACAAACCTTTTTTCTTTGCAGAAGTCACGGTAACAGGGCCAATTTACTGTATGTTGACATGTTTTAGCAGTTTCTTGAACCCAAGCTTCGTTCAGATGGCATTCTCGATACTGTTGTCTTTCAACAAGATGGAGCTCCGTGTCACTATGCAAACATCGTTGGGGCGTACCTTGATGAGCTCTTACCAAATCGGTAGATTGGACGTGGTGGAAACAGGCCGTGGGCAGCACGATCTCCGGATTTAACACCATTAGAATTCTTTGCGTGGGTTTTTATAAAGTCTGAAGTTTACCAAACAAAAGTTACAGACCTGCAGGATCTGCGAACCGCATTGTCGCGGCGCCAGTCGCTAAAATAACCCCAGAGATGCTTGAGAATGTGTTCCGAAATGCAGTGGACAGATTTGAGATTTGCAGAGATACTGATGGTGTTCACGTCGAATTTAGACCTAAGCTTGATAAATAATATACTCGTACATCTAATTATGTACTACATTTTTATCCTAAAATATTATTATTTCGGCAAAATAGATAGGGACTTTTGGACCATCCTGTATATATATATATAACTTGAACTCATATTATTGTCATAGTGGATCCTCGTATTTAATGCTTTCACGCTTTACAGTTTATTCAATTATAGATTTAAATATGATTTTTGTATTCTTAAGCCCAAAATCTAATCAAATCTACGATAGGATTTGGGGAGTTAAAATGTCGCTTTGATTGAAAAGTTATAAAAGATCCAAAGATCCGAGGACGCGTGGTCCAATACACGAGATTAAGATGACGTAGAAACTATAGGCAGATCAGGTTCTACTGTGAAGATATCAGTTATGTGATCCTGAAGAAAAACGTGGAAAGTATTTGAAGGACTATGAAAGAGATATGATGTCTATAATGATATGTGACAATTTCTTAGAAAGTATGTACGGTTGATAGACATTGTTTTTATACCAATGCAATGCAATGCAATGCAAACACGTTATGTTATTGTATAAAATATAGTGTATATACCGTACATGTTTTAGGACATGTTTTAGGGCATGTTTTAGGAATAGGAGAGGCTTCTGTGAACTTGCAGTAGCTCATTCAATGTAATGTACGTATGTATTCGTATCTTTTCCTGAGCCTTCTTGTCCCAATTTTGGGACAATGCTTAATACTTTTGACTGAACCTTTATATATTTTATTCATTGATGCATTCATAGTTTAAGTGGAAGTACGAAGAGTTAAACATCTTTTCACATACAGCACCATCCCACCCATACGCCCACTTCAGGGTACGAGCAGCTCGCAGCAGCTGATTTATCACCACTGAAAGCATCAATGCTCTGTGTTAGTTTAGTCAAAAGAACATCCATATCCGTAGTCAGTTTATTGCAGTTTTCATTAGTTTATATTGCGGACACCTCCAGTTATTATCAGTCCTGGTGCATAATTCTTCAGGAGCAAGATGCACCGGAAATTTGTGTTTCCTCCCTACAGCAGCACAAATTTACTTGTATCAATCACAGTCATACTCTACTACCCCAGGCTTACTCTACACAAACTGGACTAAAAACCACACGTATTCGCAATCGCAAACCGTCCGTATATAGGCCTGCATTTAGTTTATACTACTACTACTACTACTACTACTACTAATAATAATAATATAATAATAACAGTAATATACAGTGTGTGTATATATATACGTAGACTCAACACGGAAAAAACAAAGTATTTGTAAACTCAGACGGAATAGAATTTAAAGAAGACTTCGTCGTAAGGTAGAATAACCTCCCAAATATATATATATTATATATATATACACCTCGTACACCTCGTAGTAGTTTCGTGCGTTGTTGATTGTTTGTCCGTGTGGAGCATATTCACGGTGCACAACACCTTCACAGTAAAATAAAACAAGTAACTCTCCAACATCGTAAGAAATCGCCGCGAAACAAAACACGTTTAACTTTATCGGCTCACCACAGTGAACTGACTCTACACAATGAAGTGCAACCCTATCAGTCAATTTGTCTCGACATGCAGAGACATGTTTAGCGTGACCTTGTTCTAAAAATAAACGCCCTGTTCCGATACTTTTTGAACAGACCTCGTATAGCCTCAGCCAAAGGTTTTGGACACTATCACAAAGTTGTGACAAGAAGGTTCAGGAAAACTATTAATATTATAAAATATGAGAAGCAATAACTTTATCGAAAATATGATGAAATTTTAATGCTTCATACATCTTTCATTTGTTTTTATTACTTCTCTAACCTTTCGGGGCATACTGTCAGCAAGTCGCTTGTAAATGTCACTTCATATCCAGTCCTAAGACTTGTTTATTTTTTCATGTAGGTCAGATTTTGATGAACGCTTGTTTTTGAATATCTTTCATTAAAATTTGGTGTAAATATTTAATGAAAAGGCCAGTCGAAACAGCGAAATTGTTCTTTTGCAATCCAACACTTGGTGACATGTGATGTATAGCATGGGGCATTGTCCTGTTGAAAAATAGCGTTAAATTTCATTGATTCCGGATATAGTTTGTCAATGGAGGGTTCCAAGACCTTTTCTAGCATGTCTGTATAGGTTTCAAAATTCATTCAGTCTTCATAAAAACAGTTTTCCAATGCCTGATGAGGACAGGTATTTCCTAACCCTGATGTCGCCTCCTTCGTATGTGAATGTCAGAACAGTGAAAGAAAAGCGAAAAAGAAGGAATTATTAGACATAACGCATAAGTAGACTGTAACTCAGCACTTATTG
>JAJOZX010012518.1:57500-90000 GCA_023014485.1 Bathynomus jamesi
CACCCCCCTTTTCACAAAACAATGCTGGCTAACGACCCCTCCCCCCCTCCCCCTCATAAATTTTTTTAGTAAATTTTACACAGTCGTATAGTACAATGACAGTATATTTCTTTGCATATACCGGGTGTCCGATAATTATCTGTACAATTTTTGGCTGTTATTAAAAGTTAACCATGAAATGTAGAAATTCCAGTTTGTCCCATTTTACAGAGAATCTCATTAAGTTTTTTCTGATACCACGTTTTGACAAGTTTTTTAGAAATGTACGCGGGTGACAGACATTGATGATTTAAAAGCAAGAATCACAGCTGCTATTGAGCGAATTGATGTGGATATGCTGCAGCGTACATGGCAACATTTGGAGTATCGATTGGATGTTTTGCGAATCACTAATGGTGCACATATCGAATGTTTGTAACAACGTTACTTTAATAAAAGAAACTTTTGAAAATACAGATTCTAAATAATCTTGTTTAAGAATTTTACGTGTGTTATCAAGAATTTTATTAAAAGATGAAATTGTAGAGATAATGTTCGGACACACTGGAATTTCTAAAAAACTTGTCACAACTTGGTATCAGAAAAAACTTAATGAGATTCTCTGTAAAATGGGACAACACTGGAATTTCTACACTTCATGGTGACTTTTAATAACAGCCAAAATTGTACAGATAATTCTCGGACACCCTGTATATATATATATATATATATATATATATATATATATATATATATATATATATATATATATATATGCGGTGTAGTGGTTAGCGTTGCTGACTACGAATACGAATCCATCGGCCCCGGGATCAAGACCCGGTGACGGCAGGCGGCGCGCAGCAAAACCTAGCTGTTCATTCTTCCACACAATAAAGAAAGTGGTTGGTAGATAAATGGGTACCCTGGGTAGCCTAGTGGTTAAGACGCTGGGCTGCTGGTGGGGCGTGGTTCGGATTCCACGTTAAACTGTAGGTCTAAGGTGGAGTGAAAAGTTTGACCTTCGTCAGAATGAACAATTCGGGCGGAAGCAAACCAAAGGTTACCAAAGGTATATCAGAATTTGGGTAAAAATTCTGAAATTTTAAGGCGTAATGTCAGAGATTTTGCAAAGCTCATCTGGCGCTGCATGGACGTGTACGTTGCTACTTTTGTGGGAACATTTCACAACAACGACAGGACACAGACAGAATGGAGAAAGTTGAGCGACGGGCTACTAAGATGATTCTTAGACTAAGAAACAAATCATACGCTGCTCCTTTAGAAACTTTAAATTTATCCTCACGCGTAAAGTGGGAATTCGATGAGATTTAATCGAGGTTTTTAAAATGATCAAAAGTTTTGATAATGTCGACGCTAAAAAATATTTCACCTTCGGGAATACAGATAAAACTCGCGGTAATGGTTCCAAATTAATGGGTAAACATTTTAATTCTAATGAAGCTAAACATTTTTTCTTCAGTCGTATAGTTAATTCGTGGAATGGATTGCCAGACAGCGTAGTTGAAAGTAATTCGATCGAATCCTTTATTAAAAAGAAACTAGAAGCTTATCTCGCCTTAAGCCCCCAGTTGGAGGCATTTGTTAGCGCGTAGAAATAATGTAACATTTTCATTTGGGTTCCCTCCTCTGCGTTTTAAAATTTTCATTTTAGCTTTAAATTTCTTTCCTACCTCTCAACCTCTTTTCTCTGCTTTGAAAGCTTTAAAACTTTCACTTGTCTTTACATTTTCTTATTTCTTTTGACCTTCTTTCTTAAAGAGACAGCCTCGTAGAGACAAGCCGGTCTATTGCTGTTTGGTGTCCTTTGTATTCTTTTGTGTTCCTTTGTATTTTTTTGTATTCCTTTGTATTCCTTTGTAAGTACAATACATATTATTCCTGTTCCAAAAAACTATTTCTAAGCAAAGCAACAACAATGTGTCACGTGATCATTTATGAGGGAAAGCTTGTACAAATGCGAGTATTCTGGAAACAGTGAATGCTTTTTTACCATTAGTTCCCCCAACTTTCCTGACGCTCCCTTACCGCCCCCTTAGTGTTTATCATCTCCCTCACTTTCAAAAAAACCCTCCCTGGGGGGGCGATCTCGCCTAGGTTGGGAACCATTGATTTAAATATGTTACAATTATAACAGAAAATAATACTAGTAATTTTACGTTTAAGAATTCTTTTGAAAGTCCTCAAAACATGATAAAGAAGAGCAGGATAAAAATAAGGAACAAATATTGAATGCGAAGAGTGAAGATCAGAGAAAGAATCCATGAAAGCCTGAAGTCATGTCTCTTAAAAGTGTGGTTAAACGTGAATAATTTAAAGGTGACACAAGAATACTTTGAGAACAGAAACGAGGTAAGGAAGATATGTAAATGGCGGCGAAACATGAGAAATAGGTTAATCACACACACACACACACACACACACACACACACAAGGGACAGTATCAGCTCCCTTGCTGTTCATAATAATGATTGCAGATATTGACGCAGATATTAAGGACAGTATTGTATCATGTTCCGCAGATGACACAAAGATATGTAAGGAAATATTGAATGAAGGTGACATAAGAAAATTACAAAACGACATTGAAACATTACACTATGTAACAAAATTTTGGAAAATTTGTGTTTATTTTATTTTTTGGTGTTTTTTTTATGTTTTTAGGTGCGCTGAATTAAAAATCGCATAGTTTTCTCGTGAAAACTCTAGTTTCTCTGAAAAGCATAATCTATTTTTTGTACCTAGTGGCTTATCAGAGAGCAAAATCACAATGAAGGAAAGGAGAGGAAAATAAATAAATTTCATATTTAAGGATATATAATGTATGTATAATGTATATAATGTATATATAATGCGTATATAATGTATATATGATGCACCCAAATATAATATGCGCACAAATCTAAACGGATAATGTTTAAAAATGTACATTTGAGCGACTTTTTCTCTTGTTGTCCCATGGATTATCTCGTATTAAACACCAGATATAGTCGCCCATCATAGCTTCGTCCCTTTTTTCCTGATATCTCCTCTCCATGGTTTGGATATCTTGATGAAAACGTTCACCATGTTCTTTCTTCACTTAGTCACCCAATTTGATATGAAGAATTCTAAAATGCGAGTCCAGATAGTGCAACTTCAGGGACATTCTACAACCTAAACTTTGAAGTGTTTGAGTAGATTTTCTACTAGCTCTTTGTAGTTGTCGTTCTTCTTGTTACCTAAAAATCCATGGACTACAAGCCGAAATGACTGCCAAGCATTTTTTTCAAGAGCTGTCATTTTTTCTTCTAACTCTTTAGATGCTAACATGTTTCTGAATTGAGGTCCAACAAATATGCCTCCCTTGATTTTAGCTTCAGAAAGTTTGGAAACACTGAACGTATATGATAAAGAGCATTACTTTCAGCATCCAAAGCTTTGATGAATTGCTTAATAAGACCAAGCTTGATATACAGCGGGGGTAGCAAAATTTTGTCTGTTGGAACAAGGGCTTCATTAAGAACATTGTGTTTGCCTGGATTAAGCTCATTCCTTTCTGACAAAGTTCTCACCATCTGCTCTGCTGTCCCAAAGGCTGAATGAGCCACAGGAATAGATGGAAACATGTTTCCATTATGTAGTAGGACGCCTTTTAAACTTCTAGTTGAACTGTCAATAAACAAACGCCAATCAGCAGGGCTGTATTCAATGTCTAGCTCAGCAAAAAGGCCATTCACATCACAGCAGTAGCAAAGAGAGCTCGATGCAAAACAGGAGTAGAAAGAAGTGTATCGCAAATGCCTATTCCTGTAGAAAGAGATCTTGATACTTGGGTCCAAAAGATTCCACTCTTTAAGGCGGGACGTCATAATTTCTGCATTGGTTTTCGTAAGGTTCATATCCCTGACTAGGTCGTCTATGGCTTTCTGGTTGGGGAAATGGGGTGACGTATAGGAACTTACCTCGAAGTCAGCATCTTCATCTTCATTGGAGGATATTAAAGGCGTTTCTTCTATTTCCTCCATGGTGGGTGGGCATGGAACAGGTAAATCTTCATTATGGAGGAGTGGGGCAATAAAAGATGGGATATTTGGATATAGGACATTTTTTGGACCTTTACCTCTCTTGTAGAGTGAAATGTCTACCATGCAGAAGTAGCAATCATCGTGGTGATTGGTTTGCTCCCTTCAAATGCGAGGAATAGCAAATGGCATGCCTTTCCTAGTACCTTGCAGCCATCCTTCTAATGTGGAACGGCAGCTTCCATAGCAAAAGTGAGGTGCCCATGATTATCTTGATCGCCCATAGGCATGCCAAAGTAAGCGTGATATGCTGTACAAAACTTCGTTCCTGTGTAAATTTTGTGCTTTACTTGCTTTGGATTGATGTAATGGCCGCAAACCTAACAAAATGAATCTGCAGAGTGTCTGCAGGGCCTATGGGTAGCCATCACCATATAATTCTAATTCAAATATCTGAAAAATACAAAAAAACATAGTGGGCCTTAACCAATAAAAACATTACTAATAAACCCCAGTTTTGGAAACATTTTGAATTTTGCACTTGAAATTACTTTTGCTATCTCAGAAAAATGCCTTAAAAATGGAGAAAAGGTAAGATTTCTAAATTTGACCGTATCATAAAAACTATAGTTTTCCGAGCAAAACCGATGCCAAATCTGTAATCAGCGTGGCCGAAACATATAGAAAAGATCGAAAAATCGACATAAACAAAAAACTGTTGCACAGTGTTATTTCAGTGGGCAGAAGACAATATGAAGCTCAACGAAGAAAAATTCCAACTTCTAAGATATGGTAATAACAAGGAGCTGCAGAATAAAAGATACAAAACTCTGCAAGACAAGCAGATAACACCAAATCTACAAGTCAGGGATCTGGGAGTAATAATGTCGTCGGATACAGAATTCAGAGAGCACTATAACATCATAATTACAACGGCTAGAAGAATAATGGGAATCATCTGGAGGAGCTTCCGCAGCAGAAAAGCAAACATCATGCTCAAATTGTGGAAGAGCCTAGTCCTACCAATAATTGAATATTGCTCAGTACTCACAAGCCCACACAGAAAACGGGACATTGAGAACACTGAAGCTATACAAAGGACTTTTACGTCTAAGATAGAAGAAACGAAAGGTGAGGACTACTGGTTTCAACTACAATCCCTGAAACTCTACTCTCTCGAAAGAAGGCGAGAGGGTACACAATAATATACATATGGAAACTACTTGAGGGCTTTGTCCCTAACCTTAGAAATGAAATAGAAACAAACTGGAATGAGAAAAAGAAGCAGATTTTGTACAGTCCCAGCTGCTGTGGGACAGGGGACCATGAAAACGAGGATGGAAAATATCCTCAGAATACGAGGCCCAAAGCTTTTCAATGCCCTACCGAGAGAAGTAAGGAATCTCCAGCACACCGACCTGAATAACTTCAAGAACCAGCTGGACAGATTCCTGTGCAAAGTCCCTGACCAGCCATGCGTGGCTGGCTACAGGGCGGGCAGGAGGAGATCAGACAGCAATTCCCTACTTCACCAAATCCCGCAAATGAGGAGGGGTGCTGCAGATGGGTCGACCGCAGGTCGATCCTGAACCGTCGTTCGAACCCACACAAAGTAACACAAAGTAAGTATAAGTTGACCATAAGTCTTAAACACTGATTTCAGAAAAATAAGTTTTTAAATTCAAAGTTGTTCAGTCAGTTTAAGTGTGGGGAGTTTCAGTGTTGATGTCATCTGATCCTATCAACCTTGATTAAATAGTTAGTGTTACATTAATTTGAAAAATTACTTAAGGTATGAATATTGAAAAAGTTCTAATATATTAGTGTAATTTTAGCAATTTAGTTCTGCTTTCAGCCTCATTCCTGGAGTCACTGTTGTCAACGGTGAACTAACTCATTGTCACACCAACGGTGCTACTGTATAGGGGCGACAAGCTTCACCTTCGTGAAATGAGGAATCATCGCACGGAACCATTGAGAGGTTGAAAGGTTATACATACTATTTAAATATGTAGGGAATGATGATGTCTGTCTGTCACATGTTCGTTTATACACGCCTAAACGGCTAGGGTAATCTGCACCAGATTTAGTATACACATTAAGCAGTGCCGTATTAAGGATTTTTGGGCCCTGGGGCCAAAATATTCTTGGGGTCCCTCAACAAGACAAATCTTCGAGTCATGTAAATTAATAAAACCATTTACAGTATTTCTAAATCAAATAATGCAAGTTTTACACAAATACCAAGCTGCTACAATTACACCAAACCAATTACACAACTACAAGTCCACTACTAATCTATCAAAGTTGGTCACAAAATCATCCACCACCAGTATACAAAAGTTTTTTGAGCTGCTTCATATCACTAAATTTTCCAATAACAAGTTCAGTATTTAAATTTTGCAAAATATTCTTTTCTATGCATAACAATGACAGACTTTGCAATTTCTTTTAGGTTAGCATTTGACGTTTAACATTTTTAATCATGCTCGAATGAGAAAAAGAACGCTCCGCAGTTGCATTTGACATCATCAAACACAATAAATGCGATAAGCAATGAAAGCATTTGGGAAAACAGCCCTCAATTTGTGAATATCCTATAGTACTCCTAATGGGCGAGTATCAGCTAAAGCGTTTTGTTTGACAAACAGTACAAAATGTTGAAACTCAAATGGGAAGCTGTCCTCAAAATCATTTGGGTAATGGACTAGCCAGATTTTTTGTTGCTTTTGATGTTTCCTCTGAAGTTAGGTGAGAGATATTATTGAGCATTCCAAATTTATCAATGATATCATTATAAACATCGGCCCCTAAAATAGCTGAGCCCTGGGGCCTGACCCCCCCACTGCTCCCCCCTTAATACGCCACTGACATTACGTGAAAACCAAGAAAGGATTTAGTAATAAACCGCCGCTCCCGCTCCCCCTAGATTGTGTTTCGGGGTTTTCTTGCTGCAAGGCACAGCGAGTATGCTAACATACTGTATATACACACTGAATATATATATATATATATGTATATGTATATATACATATATATACTGGGTGATCCAGATAAATGGGACCCATAAAAAAAAGCCAAATATTCTTAATATTTAATTCCTTTCATAAAAACTATATATCATTCGAAAGAGTAGAGTTACAAGTTTATTATGAAATATTTATTTTTTTAAAATGACTCCTTTCAAATGTGCTCCATTAGTTGCCAAGCATTCCAGTGTTCTCGCTTGTAAGTTCTGCATCACTTTTGCAAGAGTGTGCGGTGGTATGGCCTGTATCTCATTTGTGATGGCGGCCTTCAATTCTTGCAAGGTCGTTGGGTTATTTCTGTAGACCCTACTCTTTAAATATCCCCAGAGATAATAATCTAAGGGAGAAAAATCCGGAGACCTTGCGGGCCATTCAACGTCTCCAAATCTTGAGATTAACTCGCCTGGAAACGTTTGACGCGAAACTGCCATGCAGTTCCTCGTGGTATGGCAGGTAGCTCCGTCTTGTTCGAACCAGTGGTTTTCTAGACAAAGATCTCTTAATTTAGGAATAAGGAAATCGGTCAACATTTTTTCGTAGCGATCACCATTTACAGTGACCGTGTTTCCGGTGGAATCCTCGAAAAAGTACGGCCCTATGATCTGAGATGCAGTAAGACCACACCAAACAGTTACACGCTGACTATGCAACGGGACTTCGGTAATATTCAATGGATTTTCTGTTGCCCAGAAACGACAATTTTGTTTGTTTACAGTTCCATTCAAGTGAAAATGGGCTTCGTCTGACATAATCAAAGTTGCTAGAAAATTGGTGGTGTCATTTACCTTCTGTTGGATCCATTGACAGAATTGTCGTCTTCGTGCGAAATCTCCATCGTTTAGTTGTTGCACTGTTTGAATTTATATGGAAAGAGCATTAAATTTTGCTTGAATATACGGTGTGTTGTTGTTCCATATCCAACTCCTAACAGCTGAGAAGCACGTCTGATGCTTATGTTAGGATTATCCTGTACAATTTCATGAGTTCTGTTAATGATCTCGTCTATCCTTGCTGTGCGCACTCTTCCAGTTGGTTTTCTTTTTCCAATGCTGCCAGTTAGGGAAAAATTTCTGACACACCGACGGATTACTTTCTTAGGTGATTTTGACATCTGAAAATTTGTCTTGAAAGATCTTTGAGCTGAAACTACACTTCTTCCATGCTCATAATATTGCTCAGTTATGAAACGCAGCTGTTCCACAGTCCATGCAGTCATCTTGAAGGGTTAGTTTTAACTAACACTTTTATTTTGTTTTGTATCTTATCTTGTCTTGTATTGTCAAAACCTATACAATCCTGTACAAACTTGTAACTATCCTCTTTCGAGTGATGCGTATGATTTTATAAAAGGACTTATACTTTAAGAGTTACAGGGGTTTCTTTTGGGTCCCATTTCTCTGGATCACCCTTTATATATATATATATATACATATATACAGGGTGTCCGAGAATTATCTGTACAATTTTTGGCTGTTATTAAAAGTCAACCATGAAGTGTAGAAATTCCAGTGTTGTCCCATTTTACAGAGAATCTCATTAAGTTTTTTCTGATACCAAGTTGTGACAAGTTTTTTAGAAATTCCAGTGTGTCCGAACATTATCTGTACAATTTCATCTTTTAATAAAATTCTTGATAACACACGTAAAATTCTTAAACAAGATTATTTAGAATCTGTATTTTCAAAAGTTTCTTTTATTAAAGTAACGTTGTTACAAACATTCGATATGTGCACCATTAGTGATTCGCAAAACATCCAATCGATACTCCAAATGTTGCCATGTACGCTGCAGCATATCCACATCAATTCGCTCAATAGCAGCTGTGATTCTTGCTTTTAAATCATCAATGTCTGTCACCTGCGTACATTTCTAAACAACTTGTTAAAACGTGGTATCAGAAAAAACTTAATGAGATTCTCTGTAAAATGGGACAACACTGGAATTTCTACACTTCAATATATATATATATATATATATATATATATATATATATATATATATATATATATATATATATATATATATATATATATACAGTATATATATATATATATTATATATATATATATTATATATATATATATATTATATTATATATATATATATATATATGATACACACAGACCGTGCATGGAACAAGGAACTATATATATATTGTAAAATAACGCACTATCGCGACGAAGTATAAAGAAGGAAACCACTCTTTAGGAAGACGTAAATTTTTATTTCTTAACACCAATACAGTTTCGGCTACTCGCGAGCCCTTGTCAATTGGTAATGACCGCATAAATAGAGATGCTAAATGAGCGTTGAAAATGAACCATTTGAGATAATTTGGGCTCATTTAGCAGCCAGAAAAACCTTTTATACTGGCAGGTCAACTGTAAACAAGGATTACAAGAAAAATAGTCCTTCCCTATAACAAAAACTTGAAAGGGCTTAAGAAAACATAACAGAGAATAGACACTAATGTGGCATTCAAATATAATAACTGCATAATGACATGTTAATAAGGAACAAACCTAAGGACGAAAAAGACACAGGTTTATATATATTACCATGTAAAGAATGTCCTGATAATGTATACGTGGGAGAAACGGGAAGGGACCTCAGTAAAAGAATTTATAAACACAAGAAAGATGTGAGGGTGGAGAATGAAAAAAATGCTGTATTCTGTCATGTTAGAGACTATAACCATGTAATAGATTTCAATAATTGCAACTTTGTTTTCAAATCTAATAATTATGTTAAGCGTAGAATTGTTGAATCTAGTCTTATAGGCTCTATACAAAATTTTAATCTATCCGATGGTCAATTCTCCTTTAACAAAATCATATGTAATAAAGTTAAGAATTTTGTAACATTAACATCCCCAAACCCCCAGGCAACAAAGGTACAGTCCCCTGCAATAGTTCTGCTCCACCCTCTCCGAAATGTGGTAACAACGCAGTCCCTCTTTCTACCCCACTTTCACAGTTCGGATTCCACGTTAAACTGTAGGTCTAAGATGGAGTGACAAGCTTGACCTTCGTCAGAATGACAATTCGGGGGGAAGCTAAACTAAGGTAACCAAGGTATATATTGTAATGAATACTGCAGCTACGATGCTTTTGAGGTTTCTAAAAGTCATAAAAATTCGTGGATTTGCTATGAATGACAATGGCACTGAAAACCCCATTACCACACATTCTTATATGGAGGCGTCGACTTTACTTTTCCTTTCATCAGAAGAGAGCAGTGATAACGTGTTCTATGCAAAGAATTGTCATTATAGAACTATATGAAAAAAACAAATTTTTAGCAGCGATGCAATCAAAATTTCTTGAGGCGTAAAACCTTATTTTAGAAATTACAGGGACGACATGAAAGGAGAAGATACGAGTCTTGAATCTTAATCATAAAATATAAAAGTGACACGATAAATAAATGCAAATAATATCGAAAGGGAATGTTTTACTTGGCAGAAGTGCACATGAAAGTACTGTAATTAGAAAAAAAAACTTTAAAATTGCCTACAATTAAAAGTTGGCATACTTATTGGATTAAATTTAAATTCAAACGAAATCAATTGGGAATTCTTAAATGCAAAGACGAAGAAAAGAGATGGAAAGTTTTATTCGAAGAGAGAACTTCAGAAGAATACTTCTCGGTATCAGAAATCAAAATCTAGAACCAATATCCTTCTATTAGAATATGTATGAAGAACTCAAACAAGAAAAAAAAAAGAAAAAATTTAAGACATTCTTTGGTTACAGCGTGAAACGATAAAACAAGTGAAAAACAAACGAGAAGAAATACAAATGAATAAAAATTGACTGAAATTGGCACTAACGTGAAACGAGTATCCACGCGGAACCCTCTTTATGAAGAACATAAAACAGAAGAAAAAATGAAGACCATTCGTAGTTAATTTTACAGTTTTACAAAAATAGAAGCCAAAATACATTAACTGGCAACGTCGAACCTTTCGTTAACAGTAATGGAAATTACATAAATTACCAAATAAAAATAATCTTAATGGTCAATTTAATTAAGTTTTTAGTTCGTATAAACCCGAAATGAAGATCGGAAATCCAGTTAAGGACTGTTCTTGTCAATAATTCGCTTCATGATGTTGACTTTCAGGTAGAAATAATTTATGCACGATCTCAACTCCGAGAGATTTCGACTTCAGGCTTAACAAACTTTCTGAAGAAATGCAAAGAAAGCATGAAATAGTTACTGTTCATATCTTGGAAGACATAAGTCGACACCCTCTTGTTCCTACCATCCCTGAAAAGTGGAAAAACTGTTTCTGCTTACTTGTACAAAGGGGAGGAAGTAGGTTAATGCCAAAGAAATACCGAGCAGTAGTTCTCGCATGGAAGAATAATTTACCGGTATATGTAAAACTGCATAGTACTGGAAAAAATGGAGTTATGCAGCTTTAAACCAACACCTACTTCCACCCGGGATCTCGTTTATCATAATTAGAAATTAATCAAGAGAATTTCCGGAAAATAATTGGATCACCTGAAGATCAGGGACCCCAGCCTTCTTTAGTTAGCTTTATAAGGCTAACTAACGAAAATACCACGACCTAACCTAACCAATCGTCAAGGGCGTACAGTTGACCTAACGATTGGTTAGGTTAGGTCGTGATATTTTCGTTAGCTAGCCTTATAAGACTAACTAGAGAAGGCTGGGGGCCCTGATCTTCAGGTGATTCAAAATTTTTTATTTATATATATATATATATATATATATATATATATATATATATATATATATACACACACACACATATTATATTATATATATATATGAAAAATTATTTCACGAAAGTGACACGTGAAAAATATTTATGATGAATAAACCACGAAGGAAAAAGAAACACAAAGGGGTGCTCAAGCGCTTTCGTCTAATGACATCCTCAGGAACACTGGAGTGAAAGGACAGATCAAGGCAATATATAGGTTACAAAAATAAACAAACATACATACATATTCATATATATACACATATATATATATATATATATATACATATACATTATATAGTAAGCATAGAAAAAATTGTGGGAGGAGCAAACATTTATATGGGAGATTGACACTTATAGCACTTCAGCCGACATGCAATATAAATTCAAATGGCTTGTTTATGAAACAGGTCACAAAAGAATAAAGAAATAAAAATAAATATAAATATAAATTGAGAAAAAATTAATTACAAAATAGTGTCTTAGTGATATATATGTCACAGCCTAAATAACTATAAAGAAATAAACCGGCAAATAAAAAAACCACAAATATATATACATACATATATATATATATATGCACTTTGGCCGACCTTCAATATAAATTCAAATGGCTTGTTTATGGAACAGGTCACAAAAGAATAAAGAAATAAAAATAATTATAAATATAAAAAGTGCCATAGTGATATATATGTCCCAGCCAAAATAACCATAAAGAAAGTTTACAATCAATTTAATAGATGATGCCAAATTGATATATATGTCACAAAGAAATAAAGAAATAAACCAATAAAAAAAAAAAATTAAAAAATAATAAAAAATAATAATAATAAATTGAAAGATAAATTTTAAGAGAGGCACACCAATTTATAAGGGAAAAATTACCACAGGTTTTTTTAGTTATTGTCTGAATCATGCATATTATAGTCACAAACGAATAAAAAAGTACAAGTAAATATAAATTGGAAAACAAAATGATGCCTAGATGATATATAAAGAACCATAAAAATATATACAACATATATACGGTATATATACGAAATATAAACGCAATATATACAGAATATATATATATATATATATATATATGCATAAGGGAAAAAATTACCAAAGATTTGTTTTTATAATTATTGTCTGAAAAAACGGTAGGTCGCAAAAGAATAAAGAAATAAAAATAATATAAATTGAAAAAATTACAAATAATACATCTACACATGTATACCCGCGTAACCAAATATATACATATACACACATATATACAAACGCACACACACACACACATATATATATATACACATACAAGCATGACCTTCGCGAAATGAGAAATCATCGCGCAGAACATTTGTGAGGTTGTAAGGTAAGGTAAGGTACATGCACACATATATATACAATATATACACATATATATACACATACATACAAACATACATATACACACATACATACATACATATACACACATATACATACACACACATTTAACTGCAATGACCACAAACATACTCACATACACATACATACATACACATACACGCATACAGCAAAAAATTGAAAAGTAAAATTGTAAGAGAAACCTACAGATTTATAAGGAAAAAAAAGACAAAAACAAATTTTTACCAAAGATTTAACAACCTGCCCTTTTTGTTTAAATCCATTCTGAAGGAATTCAGAGCAACGGGATCGAGTTGAAACAGACCTTTACTCATGTTAAGGTTATTTGTAAGTTGAATTATAGCCGACTCAAGAATATTTCTATTAACAATGTTGCTAGAGTGAAACAAAACTGAAACATTATTCCAATCAATACAATGGGATAACTCTGACAAATGGACAAAAAGGGCACTGGACAACTGTCCCGTTCTAACGGAATATTGATGCTGTTTTACACGCGTTTGCAAATCCTTTCCCGTCTGACCTATGTAAAAGGAATCACATTGCTTACACCCAATTTTATAGATAATGCCTAAATTATTGGTAGGGCTATTTTTTACTATGATGTTTTTCACAATATTGTTATATGAAAAAACTACACTGATATCCAAAAGTTTAAGTACATTAGCAATGCCTAAGAAGCCCGGGAAAAATGGAAGTACTAAAATATTCTTTGACAAGGTGCGAGTGTTATTATTCACACGATAGAAGGTTCGTTTAGCCTTATTAAGACAAGATTCCATGAACGCAGATGGGTAGCACAACTCACTTCCAATACCGTTGATATTTTCCAATTCGGCATCGATGTATTCCGGACTGGCGATCCTAAGAGCGCGGAGAAACATTGAGGAAAATATGGCCTTTTTAATAGGGGTGTCATGTCCAGAGTAAAAGTGTACGTAGGACAAATTGTTTTTTTTTTTCCGATAGATACTAAACTTAAAACCCGGGCTATCCCTATGAACACGCACATCCAAAAACGGGATTGAGTTTTGTAATTAATTTTTTCTCAATTTATATTTATATTTATTTTTATTTCTTTATTCTTTTGTGACCTGTTTCATAACAAGCCATTTGAATTTATATTGAATGTCGGCTGAAGTGCTATAAGTGTCAATCTCCCATATAAATGTTTGCTCCTCCCACAATTTTTTCTATGCTTACTATATATATGTATATGTATATATAATATATATATATATGTATATATATATATGAATATGTATGTATGTTTGTTTATTTTTGTAACCTATATATTGCCTTGATCTGTCCTTTCACTCCAGTGTTCCTGAGGATGTCATTAGACGAAAGCGCTTGAGCACCCCTTTGTGTTTCTTTTTCCTTCGTGGTTTATTCATCATATATATATATATATATATATACAGGGCTATTTAAATGATTCACCTGATTTCAAATGAGAATATTTTTTAATGTTACAAATACAGAGTGATTTGTGATACATCAACCAAAAGAAAAACTGTCCAAATTTTGTCTCTCACCTCATAAATGCTCTATGTGACTTCCCCTAGTTACACGAGCAACGTCGACACGATAGTCGAATTCCTCCCATATTCGCTCCAGCATGTTCGTTGTCACTGACTACGGCAGTAACAATGCGAGTTCGGAGCTCATCCAAAGATGTGGGCAACGGTGGCACGTACACAGTATCCTTAACGTACCCCCAAAGGAAGAAGTAACGTCGACGAAACTCACGCTGCACTGTGACTACCGATTTACAGCTCGAAAACTGCAACACACAAAACGCCTTCTGCTGTGCGGACGCCATTTTCACACTGACTGTTTGTTGCTAGGCTAGGCCACGGCGTGACTTTGGAGCCCTCTCGCGGTGATCTTGTAAAACTCAGAGATTTCCTCTTTCATGTGGTGTATGCCCAGTTGATGCACGGTTGATAGGTACGGAAGTATTCTCAGTTGAAATCGGATGAATCATTTTAAATAGCCCTGTATATATATATATATATATATATATATGAAGAAGGAAACCACTCCTCAGGAAGACTTAAATTTTTATTTCTTTAACACCAATACAGTTTCGGCTCCTTGCGAGCCCTTGTCTGTTGGTAATAACCGCATAAATAAAGAAACAGTGTTTATATATACGTACACCTGGAAGTTAATTATCAGGGATTAGCTGACTGAACCTTCCCATCCTATTACCAGGGGATAGTTAAGTGACCCTTCCGACCCAGCTTTGACCTGATGGATGCACCTGGGAGCAAGTGTAGTTTACGTCTCCCTGACGTAAAAGGGGACACAAACTACACTAGGTCAAAATTGGGGAACGTAAACTACACTAGGATCTTTAGGAGACATTTTTTAAGTGAATCCATCAAATAAAACGTTAAAACGAACGAAAATATTACGACTTAACCTAACCAATTGTCATATATATATATATATATATATATATATATATATATATTATATATATATATATATATATATATATATTATATATATATATATATATATAAGAGGGAAGAGGAAAAGGCGGTAGAAGCAATAGAGGAAAATCCGAAATACTTCTACAGCTATGCAAAAAGGAAAACAAAAACGCGCTCCGCTATTGGGCCCTTAAGGACGAGTAATAATGAACTAACCGACGATATAAAAGAAATATCTGATACATTGAGAGCTCAATATGAATCAGTTTTCAGTACCCCCAGAAAGTGACAAAGCGATACCTGACATAAATGCATTCTTTGAAGAGGAATTGCAAGGAGAGTATATAACAGACTTTGATTTTACACCAAAAAGATGTAGCGAGAGCTAGTCCTAGTTTAGCCGCCTTTACTAGTCTAGTCATTGCTTCTTTTTAGCTAAGTTTTTAGTCCCATTGGTTTCTAATTTGACAACTAATAATTTTACCATTTTATATATATATATATATATATATATATATATATATATATATATTTATATATATATATATTAGTTGATGTAGCGGATGTCATTTTTTCACATCCGCGGATGCGGATGCGGATGAGGATGTTTGATTTCAACATCCGCGGATGCGGATGCGGATGCGGATGTCTACATTTTCGTTATTTTTTAGGATATATTCGAGATTTGTTGTGTTTAACGTATATAATAAGTTATTATATAGAGAGCTGTAGCTATAATGTAGTATAATTGATTAATTGTACAATAATTGCTGTACTTTTCTCTGAACATATAAAATAATATCAAGCATCTAACTAATATAGAAATCAATTAGTGAATTCGTCTGCAAATAAATTCGTTATATTTTGTTGAGTTTCAGCCACAATTAGAAACCATAATTGTGTTACCAGAGTAGTATAGCCGCAAAAGGGGAGAGTGCAAGAATGTTGCAGGTTATTATGTAATGTTGCAAAGGGGGTGGGGTTGTTGCAAGGGGGGGTTGTTGCAAGGGGGGATTGTTGCAAAGGGTGGGGGTTGTTGCAAAGGGGGTGGGGGAAACTTGGAGGCGGCGTTATCCCCCAAGAGAAAGGAGAGAAAGGAGGAGAGGTGTTCACCTGGCAGGAGCCAAGTGCACATTAAGACTTCAGCCGAGTTGGCGTTGTTTTATAGGCTCCTAATCAGCCAGTTGGCGTAAATGGCTTGAGTTGCCAGATACCGCGATACCATTGTATACATTATTATAGACTCCTAATCAGCCAGTTGGCTGTAAATGGTTGTCAGATACCTCTTTTTAGCAGTATTATTGTATACATTATTATTATATACGCCTAATCAGCCAGTTGGCTGTAAATGGCTTGAGTTGCCAGATAGCGCCATGTATTCATTTAATCGAAGACAGAGTTGCCAGATACCATTGTATACACTATTATAGACTCCTAATCAGCCAGTTGGCTTAGAAGGCTTAAATATTGCCAGATACCGCAATACCATTGTATACACTATTATAGACTCCTAATCAGCCAGTTGGCTTAGAAGGCTTAAATATTGCCAGATACCGCAATACCGTTGTATGCATTATTATATTTCGAATACCGGTAGTAGAAGGCATAACAATTAAGTAAAACAACATTGCATCATTCTTTTATTATAAATATATAGAAAATAAATATACATTTGAGGAATATGCATATAACAGTACAGGAAATATATACACACAATTATGGATATATAAAATAAAATATACATTTCAAATAAATATACACTTAAATAGAAATATGTACATAACAGTACAGGAGAAATATCACGCAAAATATATATATATATAAACACAAATCAATAGAAATATGCGTATAATCAGTACAGGAGAAATGTCAAGCAAAATATAAATACAATTCACTTTTTTTTCAAAATACTAAACTCGGTCTTAATCGAGTTTACAATTACATCATTATTGCTCTGCATTACGCAGTATATGCGGCTTAATAATATTTCACCGCTTAAAGTATAGGGAAACCTGTACTCGATATGAAGGGCTTTCATATCGTTCAGTACTATTTTTGTTCCACTTTACAACCGGTTGGTAAGTCATCTTTAAACACGTCTAGAATACAATCAAAAGCACGCACAAAGAGTTCATCGTTAGCTACATTATTAAACACAAGTTTATAAGAACGCTTTTCCAATCGAGGGTTTATTTCTACCGACTCGAGCTTTTCAATCGTGAACTCACTCAACATAGCGGCAATTGAAATAATCTTCTAAATCGTTACGACAACTTCGCGTTATATAAAGAAATAGTTCTTCAGGGTGAACGGTGTAGGTGAGCTCAGCCTTGTACCGATCAATTGCTTTGTACCAAAGTTCATGGTATTTCAAAGAGTCTAAACTTTTTAAATAAACATCCAGCACTAGACCATTCTCACCAGTCCTACACTCGGTAAACCCATCGAGCAGAGCGGTGTATGCGTATTCAAGTACTGTATCAAAATAAAGCATGTCCGTAACACGCGCGTCTAATATAGGTTTCAGCTTACGGAATCCGACGATTTCAAACATTCTGTCGAGGATGAAACGGTTTCGCGTAGGAATAAGAGCGTTATTATCAGAAGCATTCTTCCACATCAACCGTATATCAATGCACGGCCGATCGTTATTTATACACAACGTACATACAACGGCGTATGAGGGTGCGTCACTAATCTGCTCTCTTCTTGTACCTACGTTAGCAGGTATTTTATAACGATCTTCACTCCACTTCTCAACTATCACAAAGATTCTATTCATCTCCTCGATACTTAAATAAACCCGTTTGTTTGTCGGTCTACATTCCGTTTCCAGTACATAGCTAATGGTACCGGAATTACGCCTGAACACGCGCAACGATTTCGTCACGGACACATCGTACGAGGCGTTGAGAATGCTGCTCAAAGGAAGTTCCATCGTATTCGAAGAGCGCACGTCCACTCGGCTCAAGCTCTGAGATAACTATGAGCCGTGTGAGGCACGCAGGTAGGCAGGAATGGTTCGACGGGCGGCTGACTCGATGATACGTGAATGGGCTTGTTCCGCGAGTCGAATTGTTGTACCGGTACAAGAATATCACTACCAGCCTACGCACCAGACATTTTGGATAAGAACTAGGAACATTTTATGTTTTACTAAATATCTCCACACTCCGGCGCACTATTTGAGAGGAACATATGTTCATATTTTTCCTTTCTGCCCATCAAACGATACTCGTCTCTAAACTCTGTTAAAAATTCACGCAGGGCACTAGCCACAACCTCACTACGAACCTCATCATGATATACGTTAATATAGTGATAAAAATACTTAAGATTGTCCATGATCACGAGATTCACATTTCCAGTCGTAGGGTATGAGTAATCGACATGGTGTAGCATGACGTAATACCGCTTGTCACACCACCCATCAGCAAGACTCATTATCCATACCTGCTGCTTCTCTTCTGCACGCGTTGTTTCTTTTACTTCACGGTGTATGTGAGACTTTATAAAGTTTAGCTCTGCAGTATACTTCAGCACATCGTCTGTGCAACGAAAGCCTTCAACGGTCTCACCAGAACATCCGTAGAGTATTTGTACATCTTGGAACTTCGCACAATCCAATGTGTTTTTAAAAGAGGCATAGGAGGGATGAATAGGAAGTTTTTCGGTATCCACCACATCCTGGCACTTTACTGAATACCATTTCGTAAACGTTGTACAAGCAATATTAAAGGTAGCCATTTGAATACACGTCTGATCTGAATACACGTCTGATCTCTCGGCTTACTGCGGTCGACTGACCACGCAGGGACTCCCAGATAGTAGCATGACTCACGGTCTTACAGTGGGCGGAGCTTAGAACTTTCACCTGCACACACACACACACACACACACACACACACACACACACACACACACAGGAGAAAGTGAAACGCTATTTGAAACATGATTTATTTAACAAACGAGATATTCAAGTTATATATATTTACAAATACGATTTAATAAACGAGATATTCAAGTTATATATATTTACAAATACGATTTAATAAACGAGATATTCAAGTTATATATATATATATATATATATATATATATATATATATATACAAATAGATACGATTATATACAAGACGTGTGAGTTAGAAGCATCATTGGTATCCAAAGGGTACGGTATCATAGGTACCAGGTAACTGGTAACGTTTCCTATAGGTGTTACGGCACACCATCGTACCCCTAAGTTCCTTCACGCCCCCCAGCTTCTGCGCCCGAAAATTGTGGGTGCCTACAATTAGTTGGGGAGGTTGTTCATCCAAACATACTAGATCCTTCAACGACTCAAAGTTAACAACCTCCCGATTCGCATGGTTGAGCGTAATACCCTTTGCCTTCACGATATATTTCATTTCCTCCCCCACCCTGACCCGTACCCCATAAGTCTTAGGTCCTGTTGAGGCAAAAGAGTCGGCGTATGCGTTGTCCCCATACTCATCCTTGATCTCATCAGTGAGCTCGCCGAGGAACTCCCCAATAGTGGGCATGTATTCACCCTCCCTCTCTGTGAATATCACGCTATCTGTATCGGCATACAATACTCTCCGCCCAAGAGAATGCAATAGACCCCAAAGTTTTATACGGGCGTAGGCTGTTGTGAAGCTGGCCACAGGTATGTTTGTAACCCTTGAGGTATCTGTGGCAAATTCAGTGTTGTTGTACTTTATTACGTAAGTATTACCTACATTTACGATCTCCATGACCTCTTTATCGGGGGCATTGGCATAATCCCAGACATCGCTATAACTTTGTGCCAAATGAATGCTCCCTCTGCCGGTATTCTGCGCAAATTTTCCCCATAGACTGTTTAGACACAACTTTGCACTAAAGCGCTTGCCAGGATTCTTTAAATTTGGACACGATCAAGTTGTATACCTTCGCGGTCGCGGTAACGTTGAATATAGGCAGACTTTTCATCTTCGGTATCAACTCCTCGCGGATACCCTAATGCCTCAACCTTATCCTTCAAAAAGGTGTTTATATATGGTGTGAAAAGGTTGGGTAGCTTCTGAAACCTCCACACCTCATGTATCTTCAGTATTCTATAACCATGGCGCACGGCTAGGGCCAACTCAGGACTTGTATATACGCCTCTGATCTTACGCTGGTGGGGTATATGGTTACATTCGCCGTTATCCTCTTCCGCGCACTTCACGCACAGGGGAAACATGAGCTTGTCGTCGATAACGACAGGTAAGATCGGCATCCATAAATTGCGTGGGGGGAGTACGTCTACGAAAGAGATCCCAAAGTAACGATCATTCAAATTTTTTGAAAATTCATTGATGGATGGTAGGCTAGGCCCCACCAGTTTCTCAGGAGCGCCCACGGGGTACGGATTGCTCTTCATCACGTATGGGTATAAAGAACAGAAATAGTAGTAATGGAGCTTCACGCCCTCCGTAGGTGGGAAGTATAGTCTGAAAGGATTTGTACGTCCTCCAAACAAGCTATCACCACATTTGAGAGGATCCAGCACCATTGAACGCTTGATCGCTTTTATTTCCTCACGGTACACCTCGTCTGTCTCCATCCGTGCATCATATTCATGCTCCCACAAGACTTTGTGAGTGAACTGTGATCCTATAAGTTGATCGCGGGTGCGGGTCGATGCAAAACAGTCGGCAGGAGACCTACCGTGGATATCTCCGGTGACTCCGCACTCAGGACGGGGGCATCCATGCCACCAGCAACCGTTAAAGGAGTACACAGTCTTCACACCAGTGACACGGTTTTCACTTAACCCATCAACCCAAAAAACACGTCCATTAATCTTAATGGGTACTTCACCCGTGTTGCGGGCGTGCTTTATGTATACACCTGTCTGTTGCTGTAGGTGTATGAGCCAGTAAATAGCCTTGTGCCCGTAACTGCGGGGATTGTTTCGGTGAATAATGGCTAAGGTGCCTTTCGGCATGAAGTTATTCTTGAACACCGTAAAACATAATGATGCGATGGTGGTTGCGACTTGCAGTGGATCGCATTTGAAACGGGCTATGTACATCCTTCTAAAGGCCTGGAAACATACTCTAAGCACGCGCACATCATTCACGCAATAACGCTCACAT
The DNA here is from genome assembly GCA_023014485.1 of Bathynomus jamesi. Classification (NCBI taxonomy): domain Eukaryota; kingdom Metazoa; phylum Arthropoda; class Malacostraca; order Isopoda; family Cirolanidae; genus Bathynomus; species Bathynomus jamesi. Next base: position 79,230 of record JAJOZX010012518.1, read on the forward strand.
TCATCAGCTATATTATAAGGGTTACTTTCATTAAAACTGTCGTAGTATCGATCAAAGTCTTCACGTTCATCCATGCAGTCAAAATAATGTTTGGGGGGTGGTGGGCCTACGTAGTTTAAAGTCTCGCTGGTGAGGAAAGTGTATGGGAAGTATCCTTTGGAAACTTCAGCTGCTACTCCCATCACCTTGGGTAGCTTTGCTAATTTACAAGGTGTGAATAATAAAGTATCTTTAAATTGTACATTGCCTCTTATCTGCATCTGTATTAATTTGTTGCCTCTTTTCAATGGATCACCTGTAAATATCTCAGAGGATTCGTGTTCAAGCAACTCCTTATAAAGGAACTGCGTGTCAAACTTTGCCCCGTTATGGGCGAGAATATACACAGTCATTTTTGTGAACTTGTCGGCTAACTTGACAATATAGGACACAAATAGTTTCACAGGACTATCGCTGACATTCGTTTTAAAAACGTTTGTCCGTTTACCACATTTGGGGCACTCGTCACATTCGCTATCCATACACTCATCACAGATAGTCTTTGCTCACAAGTAAATGTGGAATTACCTCTTTGGTTTCAGCGTTCGTATATGTTTCTATATCGTAGTATACAGTTATACAAGGGTTATTTTTAGGCTTAGCATCTTTCATATAACATACATGCTTTACTCCATCCGCCTTATATTCCTCCTGGCATGTAGGACAGTGAATTACGTCACACTTGTGCTTAAATTTTCCCCAATTATCCATTGTGTGAAACATACCACATTCACAGATTCTCATTTTCCTGCACGTGCCAATTGATTTATGGAAATCAAAACAGCTATTATTGAAAAATGTGCGTCTACACACATCACAGTCTCTCTTCTCAGCTTCAACTACACGGCTTTCACATTTGGTGCTTTTACACTGCTCACATACCATGTGACATTCTTTACAATGTCTCACTATATCATCCGCAAACTCGAGGCACCCCTTACACAAATCATGATGTCTCCCATATTTTCGACTTTTGTCATAACTCGCGTAAAGCCACCTTATATTACGGATGGGGAGATACGTTGTCCCTGACAATCCTAAAATAAGTAGGGGCCTTGTACGATCTCTCACACAGCTTTTAAAAACATACACAGTCCTACGACGATCATCCAACCCAAACACAACTATGCGGACATTCATTTCCTGTTCTACCCTTCTCAGCTCTTCAAGACCCATATTACAGTCAAATTCAAGTTCACAGTCTACAGCTAGTTCCCGGCACGCTCCACGACTGTAGGCAACCAAATTTTTTGAGTTCGTGTATTTTGTACAGTAAACATACGTGCTAAGAGTACTGCTATAAAGCCGCAACCACGATCGACGTTTATATGCCGTCTATAAATAGCTTGAGAATTGAGGTTAAGAGTATACGGCATGGCACTATGACCCGCAACACGGTATACATGGTCAATATTTACCGTGAAGTTGTCCATATTGAAGGCTATACTACTTTGGGCGGCTTGCATTATACGTCCTAATATATATTCTACATCTTCAGCCGCCAAACGTCTAAATGGCACTATCACCCAATAATCGTCTACATCACCGTCATCTGACCCGAATCCAAAGGACAGACTCGTCCTGACTTCACGCTCGTCGCGATTCTGAAGAGCAAACTCTATAATACGCTCTACAACCCGGCGTAGTCCGCGCTCAATACCATTGCTATACATGACTCTAGGGTCGACCCTGACTCTATACCGATTTCTAGTCAAGGCTGGGGTGGGGGCTGCGGAGCGCACCAATACGAGCGTTATATCTTCCTCAACAGAACGGGGGGAGGCGGATGAATTAGGGGGTATATTAGCGGAAGGTGCTGCTGATGGGGGGCCTGTTGCGTAGGAGGTTGATGGTTGGGGCTCTATTATTGTAGACTTAACAGAACGGGGGGCGGCGGATGAATAAGGGGATATATTAGGTGCTGCTGGGGGTGTTGTTGCGTAAGAGGTTGAGGGTTGGGGATCTATTACCGCTACAACAGACGCGTATTTCGGTCGCTTTATACCTGACGTGGGTATCTCATACCTCCGCTTTGGACGTGTTACCGGTATCGCTGGTGAGGGTTCAGGGGAGGAGATCACAACTACACTGTGGTCGAGGTCATCCGTAATGATGGGCTGCTCTACCGCATCGTCATTCACGGTTCTGTGGTAGTGATATTCTTGTGCCGGTACAACAATTCGACTCGCGGAACAAGCCCATTCACGTATCATCGAGTCAGCAGCTCGTCGAACCATTCCTGCCTACCTGCGTGCCTCACACGGCTCATAGTTATCTCAGAGCTTGAGCGAGTGGACGTGCGCTCCTCGAATACGATGGAACTTCCTTTGAGCAGCATTCTCAACGCCTCGTACGATGTGTCCGTGACGAAATCGTTGCGCGTGTTCAGGCGTAATTCCGGTACCATTAGCTATGTACTGGAAACGGAATGTAGACCGACAAACAAACGGGTTTATTTAAGTATCGAGGAGATGAATAGAATCTTTGTGATAGTTGAGAAGTGGAGTGAAGATCGTTAAAATACCTGCTAACGTAGGTACAAGAAGAGAGCAGATTAGTGACGCACCCTCATACGCCGTTGTATGTACCTTGTGTATAAATAACGATCGGCCGTGCATTGATATACGGTTGATGTGGAAGAATGCTTCTGATAATAACGCTCTTATTCCTACGCGAAACCGTTTCATCCTCGACAGAATGTTTGAAATCGTCGGATTCCGTAAACTGAAACCTATATTAGACGCGCGTGTTACGGATATGTTTTATTTTGATACAGTACTTGAATACGCATACACCGCTCTGCTCGATGGGTTTACCGAGTGCAGGGCTGGTGAGAATGGTCTAGTGCTGGATGTTTATTTAAAAAGTTTAGACTCTTTGAAATACCATGAACTTTGGTACAAAGCAATTGATCGTACAAGGCTGAGCTCACCTACACCGTTCACCCTGAAGAACTATTTCTTTATATAACGCGCAGTTGTCGTAACGATTTAGAAGATTATTTCAATTGCCGCAATGTTGAGTGAGTTCACGATTGAAAAGCTCGAGTCGGTAGAAATAAACCCTCGATTGGAAAAGCGTTCTTATAAACTTGTGTTTAATAATGTAGCTAACGATGAACTCTTTGTGCGTGCTTTTGATTGTATTCTAGACGTGTTTAAAGATGACATACCAACCGGTTGTAAAGTGGGAACAAAAATAGTACTGAACGATATGAAAGCCCTTCATATCGAATACAGGTTTCCCTATACTTTAAGCGGTGAAATATTATTAAGCCGCATATACTGCGTAATGCAGAGCAATAATGATGTAATTGTAAACTCGATTAAGACCGAGTTTAGTATTTTGAAAAAAAAGTGAATTGTATTTATATTTTGCTTGACATTTCTCCTGTACTGATTATACGCATATTTCTATTGATTTGTGTTTATATATATATATATATATATATATATATATATATATATATATATATATATTTTGCGTGATATTTCTCCTGTACTGTTATGTACATATTTCTATTTAAGTGTATATTTATTTGAAATGTATATTTTATTTTATATATCACCATAATTGTGTGTATATATTTCCTGTACTGTTATATGCATATTCCTCAAATGTATATTTATTTTCTATATATTTATAATAAAAAGAATGATGCAATGTTGTTTTACTTAATTGTTATGCCTTCTACTACCGGTATTCGAAATATAATAATGCATACAACGGTATTGCGGTATCTGGCAATATTTAAGCCTTCTAAGCCAACTGGCTGATTAGGAGTCTATAATAGTGTATACAATGGTATTGCGGTATCTGGCAATATTTAAGCCTTCTAAGCCAACCGGCTGATTAGGAGTCTATAATAGTGTATACAATGGTATCTGGCAACTCTATCTTCGATTAAATGAATACATGGCGCTATCTGGCAACTCAAGCCATTTACAGCCAACTGGCTGATTAGGCGTATATAATAATAATGTATACAATAATACTGCTAAAAAGAGGTATCTGACAACCATTTACAGCCAACTGGCTGATTAGGAGTCTATAATAATGTATACAATGGTATCGCGGTATCTGGCAACTCAAGCCATTTACGCCAACTGGCTGATTAGGAGCCTATAAAACAACGCCAACTCGGCTGAAGTCTTAATGTGCACTTGGCTCCTGCCAGGTGAACACTCCTCCTCCTTTCTCTCCTTTCTCTTGGGGGATAACGCCGCCTCCAAGTTTCCCCCCACCCCCTTTGCAACAACCCCCTTTGCAACAACCCCACCCCCCTTTGCAACAACCCCACCCCCTTTGCAACATTACATAATAACCTGTAACATTCTTGCACTCTCCCCTTTTGCGGCTATACTACTTACCAGGATGCGGGACGTGAACCCAACTCAAATGCACCCCACCGACCTCTTTCCCCAACCTCCACCCTTATAGAAAGAGATCTTTAATTAGCTTGATAACTATTTATATTAAGTTTAAAGTTTTATTAGGCATATTTATAAATGAGTAATTAAAATAAAGTAAACTAAGATGTTCATCGTTTAATGTTCAAACTTAATTTTAGGAAGGTTATGCTTAAGGAACATTAATTTTTCTGCCTTTTCTGCTGCCAGTCTGTTTCTCTTTTCATCATATATTAATCCAGCACTGCTAAATAATCTCTCGCTTGGTACGTTTGTTGGAGGACAGGCTAAATGTTTCCTTGCAAGTTTACTCAAGTATGGATAGATATTCTGCGTATTTTTCCACCAACTAATAGGATTGTCACATGCAGCCAGGCGTTTTTCTTGGTGATAGCTCTCGATCATTTTTACTACATCTTTTGACATCGCGTAGGTATCGTCATTGCTGCTTGACTCAAGAAACTGAGAGACAGATTCTGTGATAGATTTGCTTGTTGAAGGTGTTGGTTCTGTCACTGAAACTTTTATTCTTTTGGTGGGTGGCGAAGCGACAGATTCAAGAGATTGAAGCTCTTCAACTGCTTTGCCAAGTGATGATTTAACTCGTTCTAATGTACTAGGTGAAAATAACTTAGCTTTGTAACGTGGATCTAAGTAGGTTGCAAGAGAGTAACTTCATACAAGAACAGCCTCTCATCTTGTCGCTTGCATCACTTTTGCGCACAATGAACTAGTTCTATTAATATAGTAGAATTTGATAATTTCCGCTTATTAATGACGTTTTATCTCAACGGTCCACATCCGCACGACATCCGCAGTCCAAAGATGACGCGGATGCGGATGCGAGCAAATGTGCGGATGTTCCGCGGATGCGGATGCGGATGCGGATGTGACCTACATCACTAATATATATATATATATATTAGGGTGGTCCAAATCCATAGGGGGAAATTTCAAAATTGTCTTAGATAGTCTCCACAAGTGTGGTGTTTGTCCATTTAGTGTCCACATGGTCTGTGCAAAATTGCAGCGTGATTTGTGAATATTTAGAGGTCGCCCCACTCTGAATATATATATTATATAATGTACTTTTTCTTCCGTAGGTCCGATGGCTCAAACTCGATCAATTCCAAAAGTTTGGCTTCTAGGGATGGCAACTGGAACTTTATCCACGTCAAGGCTCCCTACATGCCTTGACGCCCTCCTCTTGGGGCAATACCACCACATCAATCAAAAGCAAACCACCTCCGACAGTCTGAACCAGGCATGCCAGAGGGTGATTGAAGTCTGGACCCGAGCGCGGATCCCAACTCAACGGATCGACTCTTGTGTCCGTAAGTTTTCAAAGCTTTTAGACCGCTACAAAACACTCAAGAAGCACAGGACCAGGCAACGTGCCAGCGATAGAATGAATGAAGACATCTTCAAAGCGGACATCCAGGAACTGTTTGACATCGCAACCAGTGATGCCATGAGCACAATCGTCAACGTTGAGGACCGAAATTTCCTGTCCATGCAGCGCAAGGACGTCAATTCTTGCAGCATGGCTGGCATTGATCAGGAAACGACTACACAAGAGGACAGAAAGCGATCCAGAATGGAGAAGGAAGCCAAGAGGAAGGCAAGGCATGAAGCAACACAGAAAAATTTGGAAGAAGCAGGAGTGTCATCAATTGATCTTTCCTCTTCTTCTTCTTCCCTTTTTTCGCAAGACGACGACGACTATAGACCATCGGTTCCGATTCCTTCTTCGTCTGAAGCTCCGGCACCAAAGCGTCCCAAGAACAAGGTTACGAACATTTTCCAATCTCCAGAAGTCATTGGAGCAATGGATCGCACCAATCTTTCTGACCGGAATGCTGTTTTCGTAACTGGAGCTGTATTACAGGCCGCGGGGCGGCATGATCTGTCTGGGATGACGTGCTCTCGGAGCTCTATTCATCGCTACAGAGAAAGTGGGCGAGAACAGGCAGCTCGAGAAGACCTAGAATCATTCTCTCTAGAAGACCCTGGCCTTCTCCATTGGGACGGAAAGCTTCTCTCCGGCATTGAAGGGAAGAAGACGAATGTGCATCGGATAGCAATCCTTATAACATTCAATGGACAGGAGAAGCTGCTTGGTGTCCCAAAGATGAAACAAGGAACTGGAGAAGCACAGGCCCAGGCATGCCTTCAAACTATGAAATTATGGAACGTGGAACAGCATGTGAGAGGTCTCGTCTTCGATACCACTGCGTCAAACACGGGTTTACATCGCGGAGCCTGTGTCAGGATTGAAGAAGCATTGGGTCACGAGCTAGTTTGGATCGGTTGTCGACATCATATACTTGAAGTCGTACTTGCTGATGTCTTTGCCTCAATATTTGGCACAACAGGAAGTCCTGAAACAGGCCTTTTTAAGCGATTTCAAAAGGAATGGCCATCTCTCTCCCACGAAGCATTTGTCTCAGCATCGGACAGCTTGTTCGAGAACCCTCAACTCCAAGAGATGAGAAAAGAGATGCTCACTTACTTACCTAACGCTCTTCAGGCAAGCCAACCTCGTGACGACTACAAGGAGTTCCTTGAACTATCTTTGCTCTTCCTGGGGGGAAAGACTGGTGGTCAACTCTTTATCCGAGCTCCAGGTCCCATGCACCACGCGAGATGGATGGCGAAGGCGATTTATGCGCTCAAAATCTACCTCTTTCACTATCAATTCAAGCTCACAGCACGCGAAGAACGAAACGTGACTCAGCTGGCTTTATTTGTCAGTCTGATTTACGTCAAGTACTGGCATGAAGCGCCAATGGGGACACAAGCTCCTCTCAATGATCTCAAAATGCTGCATCTTCTGGAAAAATATCCACACGGACGAGCTGCACAAGCGGCGAAGACAGCTCTAAGACGCCACCTGTGGTACTTGTCGGAGCATCTGATTGGACTGGCCTTCTTCGATAATAGGATCGATCCTGATACCAAAAGGAGAATGGTTCAACACCTCCAACATCCCCAAAAGAATGGCTGCCCCCGACGAATCGACATGGCGGAAGCTGGTGTTGAAAATGATGTGGCATCCTTCGTCACGAAAAGGACATTGACCCTCTTTGATGCCTTGAAAGTTGGAGGTAAGGAGGAAGCGCGCCAGTTACTTCAAAAAGATCCACGGGAATGGCCAAATGACAAGAACTACAGGGAACTTAGAGATCGCGCCTTAAAGATGAAAGTCGTCAATGATGCTGCCGAGCGAGGTATTGCTCTCGCACAACGCTACAATGACACTTTGACACGAAACGAGGACCAGAAGCAGTACCTCCTACAACTCGTAGCCACCCACCGAAAACAGATACCAATACCATCCAAGGCGACTCTGATGCAGAAGAAATAATGAAGATACACCCATTATCATGTCCTATTGTCTTACTGTTTTCTTTCATATTCTTTGAGAACCAAAAAAAAATTTAGTTATTCAGTTGTCTATATACACTGCGTTCCAAATTATTAAGCAGCTTACAATTTCTTCAATGTTTTCAAAGGTTTTTCCCCGATTTCAATGAAATTTGTAGCAAATAATCAATATATATAGCAGCATTGATGGTATTCATTTAGATAAAATATTTTGATAACTAAAATAATTATCTCATTTTATTGAAAAATATGTAAAATATTGTGTTCCAAATTATTAAGCAAGTATTCTATTTACGGATCTAAATGGTGAAAATGGGTAAGAAGAAGGATTTAACACTAACTGAAAAGAAAATAGTCAAGTTACTCGCTGAAAATATAAAATCTATTGAAATTGCGAAGGAATCTGGCAGAGCTTATCGAACTGTAAACAAGTTTGTAGCGGAGGGTACCAATCTGAGGCAGCGAAGTGATAAGGGAGCTACATGAAAAGTGACAAGGCGGCAGATATCTGTAATCAAGCGCAAACTGCAAAGCATCCATTGTCCTCAAGTAAAGAGGTTTTTGAGCAGGCTGGCATACATAATGTACCAAGAACATCTCGATGTGGAATCTTCCAAACAATTGGCAAGACGTGTAAACCTACGATTCAGTCACCAATAACACCCAGGTACAAGAAGCAGCATGTTGAATGGGCGCGTCAGTACGTGAAAACAGATTTTAATGCTGTATTGTTCACCGATGAATGAAAAGCAACCCTTGAGGGCCTTGATGTTTGGTCAAGAAGATGGATTGCTGAGAGCCAATTTCTACCATCGAGATTAAGACGCCAACAAGGTGGAGGTAGTGTCATGTTTTGGGCAGGATTGATAGGCAATGAAGTAGCTGTCCCATACAGAGTGCCTGATGGTGTAAAAATGAATGCCCAGTCTTACACAAACTTTCTAAAAGAAAACCTCATTCCATGGTAGAGATTGACCCTTAGCAATCCATCTTCTTGACCAACCATCAGATCCCTCAAGGGTTGCTCTTCATTCATCGGTTAACAATACAGTATTAAAATCTGTTTTCACGTACTGACGCGCCCATTCAACACGCTGCTTCTTGTACCTGGGTGTTAATGGTGACTGAATCGTACGTTTACACGTCTTGCCAATTGTTTGGAGGATTCACATCTAAGTGTTCTTGGTACATTATGTATGCCAGCCTGCTCAAAAACCTCTTTACTTGAGGACAATGGATGCTTTGCAGTTTGCGCTTGATTACAGATATCTGCCGCCTTGTCACTTTTCTTATAGCTCCTTTATCACTTCGCTGCCTCAGTTTGGTACCCTCCGCTACGAACTTGTTTACAGTTCGATAAGCTCTGCCAAACTGCTTCGCAATTTCAATAGATTTTATATTTTCAGCGACTAACTTCACTATTTTTCTTTTCTCAGTTAGTGTTAAATCCTTCTTCTTAACCATTTTCACCATTTAGATCCGTAAATAGAATGCTTGCTTAATAATTCGGAACACAATATTTTACATATTTTTCAATAAAATGAAATAATTATTTTAATTATCAAAATATTTTATCGAAATGAATACTATCAATGCTGCTATATATAGTGATTATGTGCTACAAATTTCATTGAAATCGGGGAAAAACTTTTGAAAACATTGGAGAAAATGTTATCTGCTTAATAATTTGGAACGCAGTGTATTTTCCCAAATTTTCAAAAAGGGGGCAAGTGGGGCGACCCCTAAATATTAACCGAATAACGTGAAACTTTTTACAAATACTGTCCACACCAAGAGGCATAAAACCAACCTTGTGGAGAGAACTTAGTCGATGCTTTAACTTTTTGGACCACCCTAATATATATATATAAAAGACAATGCAAGACAATATTAAAAGACAATACACATACTGAGGAAAGAAGTAAATTCGGGGCCTTTAACTTAAACTCCAAGACCAGAAATTGGGAAGCAATCAGATCGCACATGGCCCAAATAGAATGGAGAACAATTTTCGAGAATAAAACAACTGAAGAAATGCTAACAACCTTGGAAGAAAAAACGCTGAGAATTTTAGAAAAATATGCTCCGAAATCACAGCCAAAAGGAAAGAGGAGCTGGCTAGAGAGGCAAAAGAAAAGACTTTTCCGCAAAAGAAAGAGAGTGGAGGCGAAGTTAGGCAACTGCGGAGATAATGACAGGAAAGCAATAAAAGAAAAACTGGAGGGTATCGATAGGGAAATACAAGCCCTGATTAAGGACCATACAGAGAGGGAAGAGGAAAAGGCGGTAGAAGCAATAAAGGAAAATCCAAAATACTTCTATAGCTATGCGAAAAGGAAAACAAAAACGCGCGCCGTTATTGGGCCCTTAAGGACGAGAAATAATGAACTAACCGACGATCCAAAAGAAATATCTGATACATTGAGAGCTCAGTATGAATCAGTTTTCAGTACCCCAAAAAGTGATAAGGCGATACCTGACATAAATGCATTCTTTGAAGAGGAATTGCAAGGAGAGTATATAACAGACTTTGATTTTACACCAGAAGATGTAGCGAGAGCTATAGGACAAATGAAACCACATTCAGCTGCAGGTCCGGACAATTGGAACGCATTATTGATTAAAAACTGTAAAAATGAAATAGCTACACTAGGGTTATGACTTTTTAATTGTTTGTCATAAATATGTTCCTGTATCATCAATCGATGAACGTTTGCTTGAAAACAATAAAAAAGGGCCTAATTCTTCAGAATTAAAAAAAAATGTCACCCCGAAAGCAAATATAGTATATTAGTATATTCGAGACAGCTGCATTGCACCATTCTAGATTGGTTACCTGATAATTATCATAAATTGTCCAATATCTTGCAACAATACCGGAAAGCACTAAATACTCTGGAAAATCACTGGAACAGAGACCCATCTGCAATAGCTAT
>JAJOZX010012518.1:95000-99721 GCA_023014485.1 Bathynomus jamesi
TAAAGATCCTTTTCAAATGAGTGAAGTACCCCACATACAATAGTAATAGTAATAGTAATAGTAATAGATGACCAAGTAAGAGTAATAGTAATAGAAATTCAGTAATAGACCCCATGTCTGATATATGAAAATGAAAAGGTTTATTGGCAGACTATAGTCCATATGACAAATATTATTAATACAATGACAGTTCATATACTAAGGATAGAAATATATACAACTGATTAGAAATAATACTGCACTGTCGAAGTTAAGTGGAGCTACAGACAGACGTTTTCGTACCAAGAAGTCCATAGCTTAGAGGATAAATGGCAGGACTCATGGATAGCTTGGATGATCGGGTTGGTTGATTTTTTAATTCTTTGCATTAGACTGTATTGAGCACGTCTTGTTACCTCCGGAAGCTCGGGACATTGCGGGTAGCAAACATTTGCGAAGCTGAGCATCTCGGGGGTAATTTATGTAAGAGTCTAAAAGAGCTGTTGTACAGCAAATTTAGGGTTCTGCCAGAACCTTTTTTATAATTCACCCAGAGTTGCTGACTGTATATATTACTGCAGAAAGTACGAAAGAGTGTGTCTTTAGCTTCACTTGTACAGAAACGAAAGTTCCTTATGGTCATATTCGCTTTAGCACACAGGCTTCGAGAATGTTTTCTTATATCCGAGTCATCACTCAAGGAGCTGGTAATAGTTTGACCCAAATACTTAAACTCTTGTACTTCCTCAATTACTTCACCATTCATTTTAAACCTTATATCAGCTGGCTGATTACAGCTTTTAGGATGAAATTGCATAACCTTAGTTTTTGTAACATTAAAAAGAATATCATGTTTCTGCGAATACACTTCGCAGACATTTAGTAGCCGATTCAGACCTTTAACAGAGGGACTTATTAACACCATATCATCGGCATAAACTAAGTTATTTATCCTTGTGTTATCTATACAACATCCCACTGTTGCCTCATTAAGTGAAGCAATGAATCCGTCAATATACACATTAAACAGCATAGGGGAGAGCAAGGAGCCTTGTCTCACCCTGTAAGAGGAGCCAAAACACTCGGATAGTACATTGCCCCACCTAACAGGGAAAGATTGGTGGGAATACCAAAATTTCAATAAATTTAATATGTACATGGGAACCTTCCTGTCTTCTAGTTTTTCAAATAAAATATTGTAGTTCACCCTATCATATGCCTTACTTATATCAATGAGACAGCTATAAATGGTTGAATTACTGTCAATGTATTTAGATATTGTTTCTTTAAGTACATAGATACACAGGTCAGTTGAGTGGGACCTTTTAAAGCCAAACTGATTAGGAGATGTCCATAGGTAATCATTTAATCGGAGTTGCAAGAGTTTTTCTAGTAGTTTCGAGAAGCAGGAAGCGACAGCAATAGGCCTGTAATTATTGCTGGACAGAATGTCTCCGTACTTATATATATATATATGTATATCGTCCAGATGATGTGGTGACCAGTGGTTCCAATTCCACGTAAAACTGTAGGTCCCCTTCGTCACTTGACCTTTGCTGTTACGAGGAAAGTTAAACAACCACGAAACAACAACTTATATATATATATATATATATATATATATATATATATATATATATATAGATAGATAGATAGATAGATACAGCATATATATATAAAAAGAAATTTATGCAGGAACGAAGGGCCAAGGTCGAACGTCCGCAAAAACGAAATCCCCCACCCCTCGATAAAGGAAGACGAGGCATAAAATCAAAGTCCAAAAGGTTTTCGAGATTCCTTTGAAAGATTGGAGGTCATAGACAGGGGAAAATATGGATTGAGGAAGATTGTTCCAGATTTGACGGATTGAGTAAATGAAAGATTGAAAATACCAACTAACCTTTGCGTTAGAGAGTTAGACAGAAAAGGAATGAGAAGGTGTCGATAGTCTGGTACCTCGCGCTCTCCTTAAAGGAGGCGGCATGCAGTTAGAGAGTTCAGAAGAGCAGTGTCTGTTCTAATAGCGATAGTAAAGAGAGAGTAAAGCAACAGTGCGGCGAAGAGAGGGAGTGAAGCAGAGGCGTACCAATACTTTTTACTTTTTGCCGCTCGGGGCGAAAATGCCCCCCCCCGCGCAACAATTTTCAATTTTAAAAACAATTCCTTTACAAAAATACACTTCTAAACAAAACTTTTATTGGAAGAAAAACTTAAATAAAGCAACTTCAATTTTAATAATACTACATAATGTACCGTACATAATACACTACATAATTTTAACAATAACTATATAATGTATAATGCCTAGTTAAATTTTCGGACTTTCATAACAGAAAATTCATGAATGATTTTTTTCTACGTCCATTGTCTCTGCAACTTCGCGTTCAATTGAAATAATCGCCAAATTGCTCAGTCTAGATTGACTTATAGTTGACCTGAGGTAAGTTTTTATAAGTTTCAGTTTCGAGAAACTTCGTTCGCAACTTGCCACGGACATGCATGTAGTTAGACAGATCCGGAGGGCAATTGTTATATGAGGCAAAGATTCCACTAGATCCCATTTAACGATCCACTGAAGTAGTTTTAACATATCCCAGTTCTTTGGATCATCGTCGACGCTTATGCTTTCGAAACTGAGCAAATGTCTGCGCAAACGCTTTATTTCTTCCAGTAGACTTCCTGGATTAATGTCATTGTAGATGGAAGAAAAATTATTGACCTTGGTATTAATTTCTTCATCTTTGGACTGATTCAAAAGGTACGAAGGAGACAGAAATTCAAAGCGATCATTCATGTTTTTAAGACAAACTGTGCGTTTTTCAATTTCTGCTAATAAACGATCCATGATTTAAAAAAATTCTCTGCGTACATCCTCTTGCACGGTCAATCCAGCATCACGAGCTTGCTCTCCAGGCATTCTTCTCCGTCTCCTGACTCTGCGGTCTATACTGATATCCATTTCATTACAGAACTCTTCGGCTGCATCTGCAGCGTTTGATACTACTGACTCTCGTTCATTAGTTAAAAACACGGATAAAGAGTTCATTTTTAATGCACACTGGTCCAAAGCAAGTCCCTTTCTTTGAAAATATAGCTGAGCATCATTGATTTCTTTCAGCACTGGATCCCAGAAAAATAAGTACACAATGAATATGTATGACATGATGGAGGTCAACAGAGCTTCAGCATCGCCCTTTGTGTCCAGATTTTCGGAGACCCCTTCACTCAGTTCTTCCAAGGCACTAACAACGTGAGTCAAGTTCTTCTTAAGACTAGAAACAGCATCATACTTAGCACTCCACCGCGTATCAGAGACTCGCTTGACAGTGATTTTGGAATGTTTTGTTAAGACATCCCAACGATGAGTAGAGGAAGAAAAGTAGACGAAAATTCGTTCAATTGTTCCAAAGAAAGTTACAGCATTAGGACTCAGTCCCGCGGCATGAACTCCAGCCAAGTTCAGCGAGTGGTTATTGCAAGGAATGAAAACAGCGTGTTTGCTAACATCAAGAATTCTGCGTTGAACTCCAAGATGAATACCTGCCATCGTAGCAGCATTATCATACCCTTGACCATAACAATTCTGGATATCCAGCCCATCCCCACGGAGCTTAGTGACAATGAGATCAGTAACTGCCTCAGCAGTCTTCCCCTCTAATTTAATAAAATCAACGAAGGATTCCTTCACCTCTACATTACCATCTTTAATCGACACATAGCGAATTACCTGAGACATCTAATCAATATGCGATATATCTGGTGTACTATCGAAAATTATTGCAAAGTACTTTGCACTAGACACATTATCAATTATCAAAGGTGGGCAGGACCGAGTTCCAAAAGGACCGAACTCCAGGAACTGCGGGAAAGTCGGTCCTTTTCTCAGTGAGGACCGAAATGAGGAGCGACGGTCCATTTTTAAGCAATTCCGGACGGTCCGGTCCGGACGGTCTTTTTTTAGTGATTTTAGTGTGTTTAGTGATTATTTGAAGTTCTAAAGAAGATGGATCGTTTCCTCCAGAAGACTCAGAAAGAGACTGAGACTGAACTGAAACTTGTTTCAACACCTGGAGCAGACGAAGAATCTACTGATGTTAGTGCTTCAACTTCAAGTCAAGCAACTGGAGCTCCTAGCGGAAGAACTGAACCCGGCAATCCCGGCAATTTTTCATTTTAATCAAATTTTTCACTTATATTATATATAAGGACCGAGAACCGAGTCGTTCCTAGGGCCTATCTTCAGAAAGGACCGTGCCCGGGACCGTCGGTCCAGTTTGAGGCAAGGACCGGGACCGGGGCCGTCGGTCCTTTTTGAGGCCCGGGTGCCCACCTTTGTCAATTATACATTTTCGAACATTACAGCCGATTAGTGTGATGAACTCATTTTGAATGTTAGGTGACAAATACGTAGTGGATATCTTGTCAGTCATTCATATTTTTGTAAGATGTTCCCTAATTACTGGGTCATATTTGCCCATTAGTTTTATTAACTCCAAAAAGTTTCCAGAATTGCCAGCTAGCCCAGCTTCTTCATTTAAGTTCTCTCGGTGCCCTCGGAATGCCAAGAACATGATGCAGTCATAAATTCGTCTCAGTATTTCTTTCCACTTAGCAGTAGCATGTTTTATTTGCAACTGATGTGCATTATCTATTGTAGCATTCAACTGAAGGCGCATAGACAACTCTTTCCATTGTTCAAAAGCATCGGGTATGATATGGACTGTTTTCATGTTCAGGTACTC
>JAJOZX010012519.1:0-102124 GCA_023014485.1 Bathynomus jamesi
GAAATCGTAGTAATGGAGCTTCACGCCCTCCGTAGGTGGAAAGTATAGTCTGAATGGATTTGTACGTCCTCCAACAGCTATCACCACATTTGAGAGGATCCAGCCCATTGAACGCTTGATCGTGTTTATTTCCTCACGGTACACCTCGTCTGTCTCCATCCGTGCATCATATTCATGCTCCCACAAGACTTTGTGAGTGAACTGTGATCCTATAAGTTGATCGCGGGTGCGGGTCCTGCAAGACAGTCGGCAGGAGACCTACCGTGGATATCTCCAATTTCCGCACTCAGGACGGGGCATCCATGCCACCAGCAACCGTTAAAGGTACACAGTCTTCACACCAGTGACACGGTTTTCACTTAACCCATCAACCCAAAAAACAACGTCCATTAATCTTAATGGGTACTTCACCCGTGTTGCGGGCGTGCTTTATGTATACACCTGTCGTTGCTGTAGGTGTATGAGCCAGTAAATAGCCTTGTGTCCGTAACTGCGGGGGTTGTTTCGGTGAATAATGGCTAAGGTGTCTTTAGGCATGAAGTTATTCTTGAACACCGTAAAACATAATGATGCGATGGTGGTTGCGACTTGCAGCGGATCGCATTTGAAACGGGCTATGTACATCCTTCTAAAGGCCTGGAAACATACTCTAAGCACGCGCACATCATTCACGCAATAACGCTCACATTCATCAGCTATATTATAAGGGTTACTTTCATTAAAACTGTCGTAGTATCGATCAAGAGTCTTCACGTTCATCCATCACAGTCAAAATAATGTTTGGGTGGTGCCTACGTAGTTTAAAGTCTCGCTGGTGAGGAAAGTGTAAGGGAAGTATCCTTTGGAACTTCAGCTGCTACTCCCATCACCTTGGGTAGCTTTGCTAATTTACAAGGTGTGAATAATAAAGTATCTTTAAATTGTACATTGCCTCTTATCTGCATCTGTATTAATTTGTTGCCTCTTTTCAATGGATCACCTGTAAATATCTCAGAGGATTCGTGTTCAAGCAACTCCTTATAAAGGAACTGCGTGTCAAACTTTGCCCCGTTATGGGCGAGAATATACACAGTCATTTTTTTAACTTGTCGGCTAACTTGACAATATAGGACACAAATAGTTTCACAGGACTATCGCGGACATTCGTTTTAAAACGTTTGTCCGTTTACCGCATTTGGGGCACTCGTCACATTCGATACCCATACACTCATCACAGATGGTCTGGCTCACAAGTAAATGTGGAATTACCTCTTTGGTTTCAGCGTTCGTATATGTTTCTATATCGTAGTATACAGTTATACAAGGGTTATTTTTTAGGCTTAGCATCTTTCATATAACATACATGCTTTACTCCATCCGCCTTATATTCCTCCTGCATGTAGGACAGTGAATTACGTCACACTTGTGCTTAAATTTTCCCCAATTATCCATTGTGTGAAACATACCACATTCACAGATTCTCATTTTTCCTGCACGTGCCAATTGATTTATGGAAATCAAAGCAGTTATTATTGAAAATGTGCGTCTACACACATCACAGTCTCTCTTCTCAGCTTCAACTACACGGCTTTCACATTTGGTGCTTTTACACTGCTCACATACCATGTGACATTCTTTACAATGTCTCACTATATCATCCGCAACTCGAGGCACCCCTTACACAAATCATGATGTCTCCCATTTTTTCGACTTTTGTCATAACTCGCGTAAAGCCACCTATATTACGGATGGGGAGATACGTTGTCCCTGACAATCCTAAAATAAGTAGGGGTCTTGTACGATCTCTCACACAGCTTTTAAAACACACAGTCCTACGACGATCATCCAACCCAAACACAACTATAACGGACATTCATTTCCTGTTCTAACCCTTCTCAGCTCTTCAGGACCCATATTACAGTCAAATTCAAGTTCACAGTCTACAGCTAGTTTACGGGCACGCTCCACGACCGTAGGCAACCAAATTTTTGAGTATTTTGTACAGTAAACATACGTGCTAAGAGTACTGCTATAAAGCCGCAACCACGATCGCGTTTATATGCTTTCGGTAAATAATCGAGAATTGAAGTTAAGAGTATACGGTATGGCACTATGACCCGCAACACGGAATACACGATCAATATTTACCGTGAAGTTGTCCATATTAAGGCTATACTACTTTGGGCGGCTTGCATTATACGTCCTAATATATATTCTACATCTTCAGCCGCCAAACGTCTAAATGGCACTATCACCCAATAATCGTCTACATCACCGTCATCTGACCCGAATCCAAGGACAGACTCTCCTGACTTCACGCTCGTCGCGATTTCTGAAGAGCAAACTCTATCAATACGCTGTACAACCCGGCGTAGCCCGCGCTCAATTCCATTGCTATACATGGCTCTAGGGTCGACCCTGACTCTATACCGATTTCTAGTCAAGCTGGGGTGGGGGCTGCGGAGCGCACCAATTCGAACGTTTATACATCCTCAACAGAACGGGGCAACTGTGGCGGATGAATAGGGGATATATTAGCGGGAAGGTGCTGCTGGGGGGTGTTGTTGCGTAGGAGGTTGAGGGGTTGGGATCTATTACTGCTGCAACAGGCGCGTATTTCGGTCGCTTTATACCTGACGTGGGGTTCTCATACCTCCGCTTTGGACGTGCTACCGGTATCGCTGGTGAGGGTTCGTTGGCAGGGGAGGAGATCACAACTACACTGTCGTCGAGTCATCCGTAATGTCGATGATGGTGCTCTACCTCACGTCATTCACGGTTCTGTGGGAGAAAAAGACAAATTATAAGGAACAGCACTCAAAATTTGTAATATTTTGTAAATGACCCACTTAGGAGTGTGACTGTGTTAGAAATGGACTCTGTAGAAAAATTCAGATTCACGAGCCCATCCACATGTATTATATCTGGACCTACAGATGTGGTAAAACTGTGTTTATGCTTAAAATCATTAAAGAAAAGGAGAGATGTTCTCGAAATTTGTGCATAAAGTTATATGGTGCTATTCGACGTATCAATCAGTGTTCAACGAGTACCAAGATGATATTTTGTTCCACAAAGGCGTATATGACGTTAATTCGTTAAAGGGAAATGAACATACAATCATTGTAATTGACGATCTCGTTGGAGATGGATAAAACGTTTTGCCGAGACATTTACAGTATTCTCCCACCATCTTAACATAAGCGTGTTCTTCATCAATCAGAATCTATTTTTCAAAAATAGATACATGCGCGATTGTCGTTAATACGCAATATCTAGTCTTATTCGCGCAACGTAGAGATGTATCACAAATTGGGGTATTAGCCAATCAAATGTTCCCGAATCAGCGTAAGGAGTTTTTTGGAAGTTTATAAAGAAGCTACAAGCACGCGTTACGGTATTTTGCTTTTGTGCGACCTTCATCCCGCGAAACACGTTTGAGTGCTTCAAACGAATATATTTTTCCAAACGAGCCTGAAACGGTGTATATTCCAGATGACAAGAGACTAAAGAAATACCGTGAATTAATAAAAATCTATCATCGACTGCCCCGGGCAATGCAGCAGATGTTTATTAAAAATATCGACGCCGACTTTTTAAAATGCATCTGTGAAATCTGTCTTAACGTTATAAATTGCACATAATACGTGCACTCGCTCGTAAAAGTCAAACTGTAGCGAAGAAAAAACGAATTATTGTAGAAACAGGAGGGTCATTTCTCCCCATCTTATTTTCAGTTTTGGGTCCTTTACTGACTAGATTAATATAATGAAGAAAGTGGTAGTGATTCCCCACGAGGTGTACGCTTCACTGCAAAGGAATCCAGACACGGATCTAGATCCCCGTAAAAGCAGACTTAAAAGAATGGAAAGCGAATTGCTAGCCCTATTAAACAGTGAAAAAACACCTGATGAGAAAAGAATCTTATACCAAGAAGCTCTGCAGAAATTTCTTCACGAGTACGAAAATTATAAGAGCCCTACAGAGATTCCTGTGGTTATTAGGCACAGCACGGGGGACGATGGACATGGCGACATAGGATCTGAGCCCGACGATACAGCTGACCAACCAAAAAGATTAGCCACACAACATATCGAACATGTATTAAAAAGCACCCTCCCACATACATTGATGAGTAAAGGCTTAAGTCTTTATAATCTATTGAATGAGGATCCAGCCATACAATGGACCGATACAGGCGAGATCATTGTGGAAGGATCAAAGGTACAGGGATCGAATATCGTAGACATTGTCCATGATCTGGTGAGAAAGTGGGATAGGCCATCACCATCAGGATGGAAGCATATTAAAGCAAGACTACAACAAATAAATGTCCCTAAAACGTTGATAGGAAATCTGAACAGGTTAAAAGACTTGGAACATGCAACGCATGTGACACAATTGAAGGCGCCGTCACCCCCGGCGGTAACACCTTTGAAGAGGAGCAAGAAGAGGTTAAACCAACCCTACCCACGTGCCTCTAAAATACGCAAATGGCTAACGTATTAACTAAACGCTATTATGACATTTCTAACCCATCCTCTTACGGCGGCGTAGATAGACTGTACAGAAGTGTTTACGGAGTAGGAAAAAAGATGTTGAAAGATTTTTGAGGGAGCAGGACGCTTATACGCTTCATAAGCCTGTGAGAAAAAGGTTTAAAACAGCCAAGACAACGGCTTCCTCGATTGATTCTATTTGGCAAGCAGATTTAACAGACATGCAAAGATATTCTGTGTATAACGATGGTTACCGCTACATTCTATTCATAATAGACGTATTCTCTAGATATCTGTGGCTAGTTCCTCTGAAAAATAAATCACCTGAAACAGTTGCTAAAGCCACCAAAACGCTAATGTTAAAAGAAAACAGGGTTCCTGGCTATTTTTGTACGGATATGGGGAAGGAATTTATAGGCCGTGCTTTTCAGAACATGTTGACAGAGTTTAATATCAGCTATTACACAACCAATTCTATACATAAGGCTTCTTTAGCTGAAAGAGTTCAGCGCACCATAAAGGAACGCATGCACCGTTATTTTACACATAAAAACACATACAGATTTCTAGACATTCTGGAATCATTGGCATCATCCTACAACCGCTCACACCATCGCACGATTGGGACAACACCTAACGAAGTTTTAGAAAGAGGTACGCTCCCGAGAAGAGATGGATCACCACCACCACACACACTCTGCGCGCTTCAAAATCAATGATTATGTAAGGCTGTCGCGTTCGGGGAATAAATTCGCAAAGGGTTTTGAGCAAGGATGGACACGCGAGATTTTTAAAGTTAGGGCTATGAGACCTAAAGGTGAGATAATGATGTATTACATTGAAGATTTGAATGGGGAAGAAATCTCAGGAGGCTTTTACCGCGAGGAATTGCAGAAAGTTGCGTTTAATTTAGGAAAAAATGTGTTTAAAATTGAGAAAATTTTAGGAAGCAAAGGTTCAGGAAAGAGAAAAATGTACCTGGTGAAATGGCTAGGGTACCCAGAAAGCTTCAACACCTATATAAAAGCTGATGCAATAATGAAGCTTAAATAGTATGCAACATGGCTCCTAACCATTTCTACGTCACACTCCCGTCCTCCTCGTCCCTGTCTGTACACCCTAACAACACACTAGCCAACTTTGTAACAGAGCTCCACGCACATTGAATTGGGTCGTGATTCGTATGAGGTGGGGATATGCGAAATTCAGCTGGACACCATCTTTTTAAATATTGAACATAAAGAAACCGTTTTTACGATTCTTAGAGACATTGACGAGTGTGAAAAAGCTGGGGTAGCTATGGATGAAACTATGCGTATCGCTCGGACTAAGGTTGCACGGTATTACAGTACAGAAGTAAGACTAGGACCGGGTCAATATGGTTCGGCCGAGGATGTTGTGAGAGGCTTAAACGTAAGTTTAAGAAACTCAAACCTTACGAATGATTTAGTATACGAAATCGTAAACAACCCTGCACATACACTAATCCTAAAATCAAAGACTAACAGACGTATTAAAGACCATAGAAAGTTCCAAATTCTAACCAATGGCCGATATAGCGCAGCCTTCCAAAGAGACACATTTCACGAGACACAGCATGACTTGTCCAGATTAATGTATCAATTGAAGATGGAGAAATTGGCTGAAAGGTCCCCAGACATGTGCTATATTTACAGTAATATAGTGGAGCACCAGTTTGTTGGGGATACCCAGGCACGCCTGCTGCGCATTGCTCACATCCCCAACCATAGAGGAAGGAGTTTGAGTATTACATATGACAGACCCCATTATGTGAATGTCGCAACTAATTTAATAACCAATATCTCAATATATATAAGAACGATTGAGGGTGAAAACTTCCCATTCGGTAACGGGAGCTTAACAGTGAAGCTACACTTTCGACGCACTGAGTTATAATGGATAGAAAGCCTTTCACCGTCTATCGAGGGGTGAGATACCAGCGCGGTAGTGGACTTGGGTCCATTTTTTCATCCATACTACGTACGGCTGTTCCTTTGCTGAAGAGGGGTGCCAGATACCTTGGAAGGAAAGCGCTACAATCAGGTATTAACACTGCAGAAGACATATTGGCCGGGGCTAAACCTAAAGAAGCTCTAAAAAAACATTTAAAGCGTACACGGGACGAAATCATCAAAGATGCAAAGAGAAAAATGCGTGGTGGCGGGAAGAAGAAGAGGGCTGCCCGGAAGAAGAAGGGGTCACGTGGTATTAAACGTAAAAGGCTATCAAAAAAGAAGTGCTGTAAGCGAATGAAACCTATGGTTGACCACTTTTTTGACTGATATAAGCTAAGGACATTGATCTCATGAATCATAGTTTGTTTACCACTTGTCGAGAGAGGAGTCACTATTTCGCCATGGCACGCTTCATCCACCCATGTAGTTCACAATGCTGTAAATCGGAGCTGTCCCTTTTTGAGCTGCCTCCAACCCAAGTTTCTATTGAGCACAGTGACTTTATTACAATTAACCCTTTAAACACAATTAGTTCCCCGAGTGCACCTATAGAATTCGTGATACCCAGCTCAGGCCCTTACTTTTTTGATCCAAGCTGTGTGCACATGTACGCTAAGCTACGTATAGCCCATTCTGATGGAACGGTCTGCGATGACAAATATGCTGTATACCCTGAAACAAACTTTCTGCACTCCATATTCAACCAGTGTGACGTATATTTAAATCAGACCAACATATCGGCAGGCACGGGGTACTATCATCTACGAGCCTATCTGGAAAATGTCCTCAACTTTTCCAAAGAAGCGAAGGCTACCTTTTTAAGTGCCGAGGGATATTATCAAACTAAAGATGAAATAGTATAAAGGACAAATTTAAAAATTCTAAAAAGAAAATATACGAGTGTTTTGGACGGTTGCACACAGATTTCACTTTCCAGGAGAAGTTGCTTGTCAACGGGGTGGATATGAAAATAAAGCTCACCCGCACGAGTCCTGAGATCTGCTTAAATCTGGATGCTGATCAAGAAGAGGGTGCAAAGCCCGTTGTGGTTCACATTATGGACACATACCTCCGCGTACGGCGAGTGAAATTAAGTTCACCAAAACAACTAGAAATTGAGAAAAATTTACTAAACGCTACAGTGAAATATCCTATTAACAGAGTGCAAATCAAACTATATACGGTTCCTGCAGGGTTGGCATCGAAGCAGATAGAAAACATTGCCCTGGGAAATCTTCCTAAAAGGATATTAATCGGCATGCAGGACCATGCTTCGGTGAATGGAAAATATAAAAAGAGTGCCTTTAAATTCGAGAATTTCGGACTTAAAAATATAACTCTATACGTTAATGGCACTGCTTTGGGTGGAACAATGGGTACGGACTATTCATCAGACGCTGTGTTACCTCTTTGTGCCAGAGCCTATAGTAATCTGACCCATATTGCAGGTGATTGTGATGAGCTTGGTAATGGGGTAACGCAGGAAGAATTCATTGATCAATTTAACCTTTATCCGTTTGACATTACACCTGACTTATCTGCTAGCGTAAATACCCATTTAACCCCACAGCAGAGCGGAAACATCTCAGTGCGGCTGGAATTCGCCAAGCCTATAGACGCTCCTATTAGTGTACTAGTATATCTCGAATCGCAAGCCCTAATAGAAGTAGATAGATTTAGGAGCGTTATCACTGACTTTTAAAATGGATGCTAATACACTTCAGAAAGTAATGGAACGAGTCACACGTTCCAAATTTATCGGCGTGTTTGCGAAGAATGAAACATTGAGTTTGCCAAGTACGCGAGAATGCGGTAGTCTTATTGTGAACACAGATGTCATCGGTAATGAAGGGATTCACTGGATCGCTGTCTATTTTAAAAATAGACAGCGCCTGTACTATTTTGATTCACTCGGTACTCAACCCTGGAGTGACCCTATTATTGTAAAATTTCTCGCTCAGTTACATATTCCCGAAGTTGTATGGAACCCATTTCGTATACAAGGATATTTTAGTAATGTTTGCGGAATGTACTGCGTCTCATTTCTCACGCATATGTCATGTGATAAAGAATTTATAAATTTTTTAAATTTATTTGACCCGTGTCACACTCGCCGAAACGATGAAATGGTATGCAGACAGATAAAAATCCGTTTTCCAATTGTACGTACTCGTTGTATAGTATAATGTTTTTGTTCGTATATTTGTAACGGTATATTCTGTAGTTGGTTATTGTACTGATTTCTTTCATTTAATAAATTTATGAAAATATATTGTCTTCTTACCCAAAAAGATCGAAAAACACTTACATTATTTCGGTGTGACATTGCTGACTGATCAGTATATCCTCCGTATTCATGACACGAGATTCTTCAAAAGATTGTATAACACGTGTCAAATCCTCATCGGACCTTAAAGGAATAATGTTCATTCTTTTAAAACATATACAGAGTATACAGACAGATCCCCATTATGTGAAGATATCTTTGGTTCATTTAAGAGGAATAACATTGATTGCCATAAAAAATTTCGATTT
The DNA here is from genome assembly GCA_023014485.1 of Bathynomus jamesi. Taxonomy (NCBI): domain Eukaryota; kingdom Metazoa; phylum Arthropoda; class Malacostraca; order Isopoda; family Cirolanidae; genus Bathynomus; species Bathynomus jamesi. Next base: position 8,990 of record JAJOZX010012519.1, read on the forward strand.
TAGCATAATGGGGATAAGAGGTAAAACCAAATAACATTGATTGCCATAAAAAATTTTTTGGCGAGTATCTAAATGAAGTATTTGACGAGATACTACAACTCTCCATATATATAAATCGAATTATAGACACTTACATTTCTATGGTAGTCCCTTGCGTCGGATTGTAAGGAGCGTCACTGCAAATATCTTCAACGGTTTGCGTTGGAAATAATTCATCACGGTCAATCGCGTTAAAAAGACTAATTGCGTTAATGCTGCAGTGTCACTTTCTTCATACAAATCCGGGGAGACGTACAGGTCCATGGTGGAGGGAATGATTATTCACTGACGCGAAAATAGCTACTGTTACTCCAACTGAAAAATATCCCCTTTTATATGCACAATCGCCAAGCTCCGCCCCAAAAGACCAGATGTTCGTAGTGATTGGCTGCCAGTGTAGCTGGGTGGAGCTATGATGTGTACCAATCCGCTATAACGGGTCCGGACGAGTAACATATATATAAAATCGTGTTTCTTGTGAATAAATTATAGACACTTACATTTCTATGGTAGTCCATTATATTATATTTTTATTTTTACTTACAAGTTATTAGTAATGTTTTCACAAATTCTTGTGTTAACATAATTTCAATTAACTTATTTTATAATAAAGAAATTATAAATATATCCTAATTATATTTTTAAGCATTCGGTTTCCACATGAAACTGTGGGTCTAAGGTGGAGTGAAAACTTTATCCGTTGTTACAATTCGAGCTAGTTGTTACAAGTTATTAGTAATGTTTTCACAAATTCTTGTGTTAACATAATTTCAATTGTTAACTTATTTTATAATAAAGAAATTATAAATATATCCTAATTATATTTTTAAAAGAGCATTCGGTTTTAACGTTAAACTGTGGGTCTAAGGTGGAGTGGAAACCTTTCCAATTCGGCGAGAAATTGCACTAGGGGACAACGAAAACTATTTGGTGTTTCTTATAGAACTTTTGATGCTGATTCCGGTTTCAGAATTTTTCTGTCACCCGTAGTTTTCGAGAAAATAATAATATTTCCATTTACTCAGAGTTTCCCGCAGATCTTAAGGCAATGCAGGTCCTGAGCTTTAATTATCTCGATGAAATAGTGAGCAATCGAGGTCTAGTATGAATTGTGCTAAATTTTCACTTCTAACACTAAATATTAAAAATCAAAGATTTAAGCAGTTAAGATGTAGTTATAAGAATATGACACCATACAAATTACGCGTAAATATAAAATATTTTCATTGTAGAATAATAATAATAATGATAATATTAATATTTTGAAGTGAAAGTAACACTAAATATTAAAAATCAAAGATTTAAGCAGTTAAGATGTAGTTATAAGAATGACACCATACAAATTACGCGTAAATATAAAATATTTTCATTGTAGAAATAATAATAATAATGATAATATTAATATTTTGAAGTGAAAGTAACACTAAATATTAAAAATCAAAGATTTAAGCAGTTAAGATGTAGTTATAAGAATGACACCATACAAATTACGCGTAAATATAAAATATTTTCATTGTAGAAATAATAATAATGATAATATTAATATTTTGAAGTGAAAGGTGGTTTTTGATCAAGTAGACGAAGAAAGGTTGACTCTCGGCCAGAAAATGGTCTCTAGGGAGACGATTCGAATTGCCACTCGGCCAGAAAATGGTCTCTAGGGAGACGATTCGAATTGACACACAGTCTCCTTTTTCTCGTGTGTGTGTGTGTGTGTGTGTGTGTGTGTGTGTGTGTGTGCGCACGAGTTGTTTATTCGTTTTATTATATATATATTACACAGATGGGGTGGGGGGATTGGGGAACGAGGGAGGAGGATCGTGTGTAATTGAATTGCCGTATGTTTCAGATTTCATCGTAAGCGTATTGAGAATGTGTTTCATTGTAGAAGTAATGACATTATTATTATTATTATTATTATTAAGATTTGTAACGGTTATTATGATTCTTTCTATATATATATATATATATATATATATATTAGGGTGATGCAAAAGTGGGAGAGTAAATTTTTTGTTTCAAATTTTTGAGATACCCTCTCATTTGGTTTGATTTGGTGGAAAAATTATCCTGGGGAAATTTCGGGTCAAAATTCGAATATTTGGAGGTCGCGCCCGCCATTTGAAAATTTGCTGATTTCCATGACACTCAGGAGGTACAGAAGTGTCACGTTACTTTTTTTTTTAGTGGAAGTTCCCCAGGAGGCCTATCATACCACCTTCCTCTTTTCCATTTGTTCATAAAACAGATACAATACAATAGATATTTACAATAGATACATAGAATGGATATACTCGTAAATTTTACTGTTGTGTCAAAGATACGAGAGTTTTCTTAGTTTTGTCCGGAAGCTTCTTCCGATAATTTAATACAACTTGCAGTAGATATTGCTTCTGTTGTTCATCATTGGTAATTAATTTATAATCATCTTCAATCAATTTCACTCCTCTTTCAGCAATATCATTAACAACTTTCATGTGATTCACTACGTTCTTTGCAACCCAATAACTCTCATCGAGAAGCCAATCTTCTACTGGTTTGCTCAAGAACGTTGAAGACAATCCGAGTATACTGAAGAAGGACTTTGTGTTAGCAGTTACAAAATCTTCAAGCTGCTTATTGTCAATAGTTTTGATGTCTATTGTGTCTTCTTTGGAGGATCTGGCTCCGAAGATTTTGTAAGAGCCTCCTTCATTTTTCTTTTGGTGTCAAAGCTGATTTTATCATCAAAGAAAGCCAATGCGATCAACTCTTCTGAGAGATACCACAAATGATTCTTGAATTTTTCTAAAGCAGCATTTGCTAGTTGTTCATTTGTGCTTTTGTAGCTGTGAAGATTCTTGAGAAGACTCAGATCATTTCGTGGAGCACTTGCTGCGCAGGGTGCTGAAAACCAATGCTTAATATAAATTGAAACAGAAAACCAACAAATTTCTTTTAGATTTCTTTCTTCTATTGCTGTTATTTTGAACTGACTTTTGAACATAAAGATTTTCATTGAATAAATGACTTTCACCATCCAACGGGCTCTATGATAAGCCCCAGGCTTCCTGAATTTTATTCCAGTCGTTGGAGTACCGCCAAGCAAGATGATTGTCAGTTCCAATAACTCTCTGTAATCGTCGCGAGGTTGATCTTCATTGATTTTTCTTGCTGCAAAGTTGATGATTTCCTCTTTTTCCTTTTGTGGATAATTTTCTAATTTATCATATGAAGTTAGATTAATCTTATTCCAGTTTGTTTTGAATCTTTTGAATAACTGAATGTCAGGGCCTGATGAAGCCTGTAATGCAGGGGATACCACTGCTTCCAACATGATTTCAAGGATATGGTGTCGACAAGGACACCACAACAAATCTTTCTCCATTTTCTGTTCAATTAGGATACAAGCTCCGTTTTTACGACCTGTGTTCGATGCAGTTGTATCAAAACACATGCCTTTTACCTTATCTATTAGATTCCAATCAATGATCGCCTGATGTACCGCATTTGCAGTATCCTTTCCTGTGCCATGATCTATTTTTGGCACTCCAAGCAGTTGATCTTCTCCACTGCCAGAGATTAGGACTGGCAACCGATCAAGAACCTCATTCCCAGTAATGTCTTCGAGGAGTCTGCCATCCCAATGAACAATCAAGGGTTTGTCGCTGATCTTAGCAACATCCAATGAGGAAAGCAGATTTTCATTCATAATCTTGAATTTTTTTCTTGGAAAGCCTCTTTTGGATGTTGACTTGTTGAGGGCTGTTCCAGATCTACTTCTTCTTCCATAGATGCAGGTGAATCACTGCAGGAACTGCTGCTGCTTGCAAGAACAACTGTTTCATCAAATGCACTTGATTCACGTAACCTTTTCTTATCCATTTTTTCATGTCTCTTCGCAGCTTCCTTTCGACGTTTTTCTTCATCCTTATCAACTGCCATCATTTTACCCTTTCGACCTTCCCTTTGTAGCCGTAGAAACTCTCTATCTTCTTCGATAGTTATTAACTCATTAGCATTTGCAATATCAGAGAGTCCATCCAATTTTTCTTTCCATGTATTCTCTTTCTCTATTGAAAACTTCGATTTTTTCCTTTGCTCTTCTTCAGCCCTTGCCACTCATCATACAGTTTATTTAATTTCTTCACAACATTACATTTCTGGGTTGTTGGTATTCCTGCTCTCTGCCACACTTCCAATACATCATTAACGGTTGAAGTTAATGCTTCTCTGACGGTTTCATTCTTGACATGTTTATAATTCATGAATAAGGAAATTACTTCTTTCTTTGATGGAAGCTTACTTTGATTCAATTTATCTATTTGTTGACCGATCAGCCAGATATCTGTTGAGCTTCTTGATCTCATTTTCATCACAATTAAGATACAGGAAATAGAAGAGAAATTGAGGCGGAGAGACTCACTGATATAGCACCTCTCCCAGACACTGCCACAAGCACACTGCGATACCGATTTCCTTGAATGCTGTTTGCCGTTTGCTCATATACGCATCACCTACCACTCTGCCTGCAGCAAACCTGCACAAAACCTGCAACAAACCTGCAACAAAAATAAGAACAAATTCAAAAAATTTGATTTTACTCTAATTTTTTGTAATTTTCAAATTTTCAATTGGCGGGCGCGACCTCTGGATATTATTTGTTTGACCTGGAATTTCTCACAGGGTGTTTTTGTGACAAATTGGAACAAATGAGGGGGTATCCCTAAAAATCCACGATGGTCATGATTTGTGCATCACCCTAATATATATATATATATATATATATATATATATATAAAAGCACAGATGGGGGATTGGGTCGGGGTAATACGAGCATTAAATCTATTGGAGAAAATATAAAGATGTCATTAGTCATCCGACCCCGTTATAGTGGATTCTTCGTTTCTTTAGATTGAGTTTTTTTCCAATTTTCTTCGTTTCTTATCCTTTCGTTTTTGGTAATTAAATAGGAATTAAGTGATTTAATGGATCGTGTGTTTAAATGAATCTTCCAATTGATTAACTATATAAATATATTGTGGTATTTTATATGGCTCAATCTTCCAATTGATTAACTATATAAATATATTGTGGTATTTTATATGGTTTTTGCTATCCGGCAACTGAATAAATATTGCTCTCTGGCAACTCAGCAACTGAATACATGGCGCTATCTGGCAACTCAGCCAGAATAGAGGGTCTATAAAAGACCGAGAAGCTGATGACGGAATCATTCAAGCTCGGCTCCCAGCCGAGCAAGGACATCTGGTCCTTCTCTTTCTGGCCCTTTGGGAAAACCCCTTAGAGGCCTCTTAGGTTAGGTAAACGAAAATAGCTTGGGGGAGAACTCCGCCTCCAAGTTGCATGCCTTGCAATCAAAGGCAACTACTCTCTCTCTCTCTCTCCTTCAGGTGTACCCCTCCCCCCCTTGGCTCAGCCAACTGGCTGAGCCTATAAGACAACGCCTACTCGGCTGAAGTCTTAATATGCACTTGGCTCCTGCCAGGTGAACACCTCTCCTGCTTTCTGTCCTCCTTTCTCTCCTTTCTGGCCCTTTGGGGGGAATAGCTTGGGGGAGAACTCCGCCTCCAAGTTGCATGCCCCTTGCAACCCCGGTTGGCAACAAAGGGCCCTTTGGGGTCATTTTTTTCTTTTTTTCCCTTTTTTATTATTTTTTTGCACCCCCCCCTTTGCAATTGCAACATTACGTAATCACTTGCAACATTCTTGCACTCTAACCTTTTGCGGCTATACTACTGACAACATCCGTAAAATCCGGTTCTCGTCCTGAAGTTATAGTTGTCACCTTTCTTTAAAAGTTAAAATAATTGGCAAGTATGAAACCCAAATGAATGAATAAAATTGAAGATGAAGAGTCAAGTAATGAATACTATATAAGGGTTGCCTAAACAAATAGGCTAAAACTCGTACATATTTACAACAGGAGATGAACCACGCCGAATTTTTATTTTTCAGAAGGATTTGAACATCGTTACAGTGGTCACATGAAACGAGAAATTAAATAAAAAATCTGGTTTGTATTTTATCTAGCACGGTTGCAAAAAAAAAAAAAATTCCACTTTATAGCTTCCAGTGAACAACAACCGATACATAGTGTACCTGACATCTAGAGTGTGAACTTACCTTCGTCATTTTATTATTGTTGAGAGTTATATGAGCCAGTTGTTTTGGCTGTTTGGGAGGTGAGGAAGTCGCCCTATTTCATTATATTCGAAATCTATACTAACAAGAAGTCGCACTTGGGGAAGAACATCAGCTAGCCATGAGGTAACATCAGTTAGCTGTAAAAAATTTATTTCAAGATTTAAGAAATACTAAATAAAATTTATAACCACTTCATTCCGTCCTGCAGGTGAACAGACTAAAGAAGGTCACTTCACACGGGCGTTAATCCTAGATTAACAACTAAGATCCGTGTTGATTAACGGGAGGCATTCACTCTTTTCAGAAAATCATGATCTTAATAGGGGCGTAAAAACTGGACAAAATCGAGAAGATACTGTTATTGTGGTCTAACTGTGAATTGTATTAAATTATATGCAGTGTAGAACACCCAGAATAAATACTGTACAAGAATGAAAAACAAGGGCAACACACAGATATACTGTAATTTCACTGCAAAGTCCCTTTGCAGTGAAATTATGAAGGCGTGTATTTGAAACGTTACCAGTTCGTCCCCCTCGGCAGTAAAGGGTTAACGGGGCCCATATTGTAAGGACTTGGTCTTGTTAGTGTATAATAGACTTAATCATACTGCGAAATGAAATACATTAGTAGCGTATCTTTGCCATTAAACTATCACCACCAGACTTAATTACCTTTGCCCTACGGATAAAAAGTAATTGCTAGGTCTTGCTAGGCATAGGATAATGTATGTATTATACGTACAGGGTGTGGGTTAATATTGATTATTTCACCCAGTCACACCCAGTTAAAAGAATACCATATATTGAATCCCCATTAATAATTAACAGAAAATATCCATCCTGTGCAAATTGGTCTAATTTTTTTTTAAATAATAATTGATTGCTAGCTTTTGGCGTTTATGATATGTATGTATACATATATATCATAAACGCCTGCCAAACCTAGGCCAAACCTACCAAACCTAGGGCCAAACCTACCAAACCTAGGGCAACAAGTTTTCTCACCCAAATAAGGTGAGAAAATTTGTTGGCCTAGGTTTGGTGAGATGAAGATAGGTCTTTAGGTGAAGATATCTCGAAAACTACGCATTTGCACAGGAAACGGATATCACATTTCTGCAAAACAACTCAAAATTGATAAGAAAAATTTGCAACCATAGCCGAATAACATATCCAAAATCCGACAAAATTGGACCCCGGGAACACCCCCAAAAATGAAATTCAAAATGGCGGACTGGATGTTTCCTACGAAAAAAAAAATATATATAATTTACGCTTTTATTTATAGAGATACATTTGATGCTTTTTCTTTCAGTTGTAATGTTTTAAATAATTCAACAATATACAACACAACCAGTTATTACGCAAATATAATGTTATATAGCTTTTTACAGATTTTTATAATCAATAATACAACAATTATTTTTTTCCCAGTTTCAAGTTATGTTCATTACAGAAGAAGTGATACCTGGTCACAAACATACAGAAATTAATCCTCTTCATCACTATCATCGGATAGATTACCGGTACTTGGGTTGTTATCGCAACCACTGATTTGGCACTCGCCACAAGCGGCTGAACAGGGCATTCCATTACGCTTGCATCCACATCTTGAAGTAGCACATTTCGTCTTGCAGGAGCAGCGGATCATGTTGAGTAGATAATTTGGAGCTGGTGGCTTGTCGCAGGCTGTAGGGTAGTAGGAATTATTCTTTACATACCAACCCCACTGTTCTGCATCGATCTTCTTCTTCTGTAGACTTCCAGATTAGTATTTGAAAGTATGTGCGAAAGCTGTGGTACTTTGTGGACGCATCGGTAGGTGGCAAACGTTCGGGTGTAACAAAAGATTTAGCTGTAGCTACCTTTTCAACTAACATTCGATGACGTAGTGCGTTAGTGGATTCAAGTGTTTTGCAGCCATACAACAGAAGCATTGCCTTTCTTCCAGCGGCTTCAATGTCAGAGTGTTGGCAACAATCAGAACAGAATGTATTTGCAACTGAACGGAGTTCAGCCACCTTCATCAGTGTGTCGAATGCTTTGGCTTTACCGATCGAAAAAATTCTGGATGTGCTATCACAGCCCGTGAAAGCATGCACAAACAGGAGATACTTGCAGATGTCATTGCCTAACAATGATTGAATGCTGAGAATATCATACACAGGATTAGGAGATGGTCCCCGTCTTATATCGCTGCGATAGTACAACTTGAAACCAGTCCTTGGCATGGTACAGAAGGAGAATCAGCAAGTCGGTGTCTTCCCCTATTACTGTTGTAGTTGCATTTTCTGATGAGGAAACTGCTGCACGAACGATGTCCACATCAGCATCCCCATCTGCGTTGTGAACAGTACACCCGTGCTTCTTCAACATCTCACCTACGAGGGAAATAAATGCTTGCTTGTTGTTTTCGTTAGCCAAGAAGTGTTCCTTCTGGCCAACAAACTTCATGCTTGGACTGAGATTCACATTTCTGCTTGTCTTGGTGCTGCGTCTTCTGTGGGTCATGTCCTTGATCGTAGGAGAGCTGCTGTAGCCATCAAAAACAATGATTGCTTTTCCATATGTTTTCAGAGTGAAATCGGCATATGAGTTGGCGATGCTGTCATATGTTTCATCTTGACGCCAGGAAACACGATGTAGTAGAGATCCACCATCCAATACGTACTGGTCTGTGCACTGAATTTCTTGAACTTCTTCCATGCGTAAAGTGTCAGTGTATTTGATTATTGCATGAGCTAGCTGAGACTTATCGGGTTTCCTCAAGATACTTCGTGATTCGAACAATGCAGGAGGATATGCACACAGTTCGTAACACATGACATCTTCAAGATTCATGTCTCCGCCAGTGGCAACAGTCATCATTCTCTGAAACAGTAGTGCAGGATCTACTTCTATATCTGAAGCATCAGTGATCACAACGGCAGAAGCAGATCCTAGTGTTTTCACTTTGTCAGATCTTTTGGCAGAATATGTAAAGGCTTGTTTCCCAATCATTTTTACGACAATGTTCGTACCGATTGAATGCAATTGATGAACGTTAACTCCAGGATCAGCAGTTAGCCCTGTTACAATGTTGCAGAGACCCGAGGTAGAATGGAATGGGGATAAGGATTCCAGACGTTCAAGTACTTTCTTCATGTCATTACTGTCCCTGATTTGTCTACTTCCCCTCATTTCCTTGTGCTTTTCACTACTTTCCAACAAAACTCTGGTGCATTCTTGCGTTATAAGTGGAACACAGAGGCATAGAAAAGAGTCACGTTGTCCTTTGGATGTCTGTAAATCCACTTCCACGTGTCAGTCCGCCTCTGCTTTTCAGGGAACGCATTAGTACTTGTTCTATCACCAGGTCTGTGCCGAGTCCGGCCCATAATCTGTCGCTTCTTCTTACCACAAACTTACCTTCCTGGAACATTTTGTTAACGGCTGGATTTTCAGAAGGCAAACTTAACATTTTCTGCAGGTACAGGTATATCGATTTCAGGTAATTGTGATGTCCGGCTGCTGCAATTATGGGGATGGTCTCCAGCATAGCTTGCAAGTGCAAATCCCACGAGCGGTTCTGTCTGCTGTTATCAAGGAACGTGCAATGTTGATCATTCGCTGATATTCCAACCAGAGTTGACTTGTTTGCGAAGTAGATTGTAGGTCAGTTTTCTTCGCATCCAAAGTGGTAGCAATCTGAGACAATGCATTCGAAGATTCCACATCCTCAACTGATTGTTTGGCGGTCATAACATCGTCGAGCAGGTCACAAGCTTCCTTATGGAGGTCATGAGGAGTTCCATCTTCATTACGAGGGAAAACGTCTGCGACTAGTAAGGTACTAAGAGCTGCATCTACTATCATATGACCACGTATCGCTCTTGAAACAGCTTTTCCAGACATCATGTGTTGCACGGCATTTGGTCCGTATATTTCTTGAAGTACTTCAGACAATCCTGAACCATTCATAAGAGTACCGACTGCTCCCAAAAGATTCATCAGAGTGTGAAATGATCCCAGCATTAAAACAATGTCCTGCAGGTCTCTCTGTTCATTGATGATTTGGGAAGCTTTCCAGAACAAAGGCTGATCAAAGGTAATAATGCATGGGACTTTTTGATCGCGTGCTATCTTGCTCAAATATAGTAATGTCGAAAATATGCAGGTCATGTCAGTTGGCGACATATCTATGATGGGAAGGAACGTGATCGACGCCACACCTGGATGTGAGACACTTGATCCACCGTGAATTGCCTGCTTGTTCCGGACCAACTTGGACCTGATCTTTCTGCTGAAGATATCTGCCAGAGAAGACTAAGTCGACTTATGGTGGCAGTGGGTACTGGAAGTTCGCGGAATGAGATGTCCCTCAACATGCTTCTCGCGTGTCTATATTCCCTAATGTCAACGGTTGCAATCTTCTTAATGTCATTGTCACCAACATTACGCCTGTGAATAGAAGGGTGGATCTTGATCTTCGGAGTTATTGCGGCAACCATACCCATTCCATGAAAGGTATTCTTCCCATCCAAAGTGCAGACATCATGATCGACGTTATCTGCTGCTAGAAGGACTGCAGTGTTTTCATCAACAGTAAAAGAGCCAGACCCACTTGCCAGCGCCGCGTTTCTTTCGAATCTTGTTACTTCTGCATACGACGAACAGTAACCCAGCTGATGGAGAACGTCAATAAGGTACCTTGACCTAAAGTTGTGGTGTAGCTGAACCGACAAACCGATCTGTAGTGGACATAGTAATCCTCTAGGACGGGTTGCTTGCATAATGCTCTGCCCAATTGCACCTATTTTTCTTGAAGCATCCTTTCCCGCAAATGCTTTTGATAATAGCAATTTCAGACTGTTGGGAATGTAATCAAGAGCACTTTCTGCAGTGATGTCATTTGGAGATGGATACACATCTTTTCTAGGCGAGTCGACAGACTTGATATCACTTCTGATTATTTTTGCAGCAGCTTCTACTAGGTAAATCTTCTGTAGCTCTATATCTATATCACATTCTTTCGACTTTTTGTGATAATCTATAAGAATTTCATTAGCTGTCTCGTAGTGTTACTACATCTGCCTTCCCACTTTCACCTGATATTATGATCTTGTCTCCGTAACGTTCTAAAAGCTTTCTCTTCATGTGCCTGCGTTCGTAGACAGAGCTCTGACTTCCTTGAAGATATTCCTCCATTTTGGAAATTAGGTCTCCAATCAACAGTTGTTCATCATCATTCTCTTCCAGGTAAGCACAGGTCTGAAGGAATGCTTGGTGTTGCTCTTCATTAGTTGGTCTCCCTTTCTTCGAATCATGATCGTCGGAGGAGTATGCGCGAGGAATGTTTTTTCCACTTCGAAAATTTACGCTGCAGATGTGATGGTAGACACAATCTGCAGCAGGAAGATCACGAAGATAATACTCCAGACGGCCTTTTACATTAAACGACCATTCATCGCAGCGGCTTTCACAGCACCTTTTTATGGTTTCGGAGAACTCTGTAGTTCTTATTTTGACATGCTCTGATTTTGGTTTGTGTTTGGAAAAAAAGTCCACAAAGGTATCACAAAACAAACAGTGAGTAGCACTGGAAAATGCGTATTCATGAAAACGAGCACTTTTCCTTGGTATTGCCTCGGCTGCGGTCTGTCGCTTCTTTATTTCAATGGTCTTTTTATCCGTAAACCTTTTCCTACATACAACGTGAACACTTATTCCAGCTGTTGCAACAACATCGCTTCCACGGCTGCGGCTGGATGCATTTATACCATCTGCTCCTTTTTGCGAGATGTGAACCACTTCCTGTCCGCTGTCCAATTTCTCCTTACAAATCACGCACAATTCTTCAGGGGTCTGCATTCTTGAAGGCGGACGCACACCGAGTCAGCCGTACACCGAGTCAGTCTGAAACAGAAAACACAAATTAATAAACTGTGTTGCAGTATTTAAAAGGAGTACATAATAACAGTTTTAAAGAAAATGACAAGCACAAATACGCAGATTTGATAGTGGGTAGTATGAATTAAAGAGTTGTATATAATATAAGTTTATAAAGATGTAGCAATGTCCATTCTCACATACACTCCATACAGTATATTTTATTTACATTACGTGACGTCATAGTTTAATACTAACCGCCTAATACAATTTTTAGTGTCATATAGGTTAATTTAGAAACGAAAATGTGTTTTAAAACATTTTACTGATCAAGAAAAACGTCATAACTCTCTCTACAAAGCGAAATTAAAATTTATTGTATTTCGTAGGAAACTGCCAGTCCGCCATTTTGAATTTCATTTTTGGGGGTGTTCCCGGGGTCCAATTTTGTCGGATTTTGGATATGTTATTCTGCAATGGTTCCTGAGCTGGAAACAGTTTAGAAAGCTTCTGAAGCAATTTTGCCCAGGTTGAAGCTATTTTTGCTCTAGATTGCCTGGACTATATCATTTTCCGCTTGGGATCCCGGTTGAGAAACTTTAATACACACCCGATATTACCCAACATTAAGCTGCGGTGTAAAGTGGTCTTATATCTTGCTTAAACTAAAACTTTTAAGCAACTTGATAAAGTGACTTAAGATTTCATGGAAAAGTTTACAGCCCAATTCGTAGAAGAAATTCCAGTACTTACGTATTATCGGGACTACCAAACTAGGATCATGTCAAGAATAGCGAACCCAACACCTGCAGGGTTCGCTATTCTTGACAAGGGAATTTTTGGGTTCGCTATTCTTGACATGGTAAAATTGGGTTCGCTATTCTTGACATGGGAAGTCCTCAAGGACGTTTTCATAACTTCAGACGGTAGGTTTATGTTTCCCAATTTTAAGTAATTAGTTAAGGACGTATTAAATGCTTTTATATTAGTCTTTTTTTATTTAACCAAACTAGCACGACTTAACCTAACCAATCGTCAATGCCGTACAGTATAAAGAATCCTCTTCTCTTAATATATAAAAATAAATAAATAAAACAAATTTATTGTTTTTTATTTATTTTTTTAGGTTAATTGTACGCCCTTGACGATTGGTTAGGTTAAGTCGTAATAGTTTGGTTAATTTTTGCTACCCGCAATGGGAACTTTTGGGTTCGCTATTCTTGACAAGGGAATTTTTGGGTTCGCTATTCTTGACATGGTAAAATTGGGTTCGCTATTCTTGACATGGTAAAATTGGGTTCGCTATTCTTGACATGGTAAAATTGGGTTCGCTATTCTTGACATGATCCCCAAAGTATTTATTATGTATTTCGTCATTTTCGTTTAAACTAACGAAAATATCACAACTTAACCTAACCAATCATCAAGGGCGTTCAGTTGACCTAACCGGGCATTCAGTTGACCTAACCGGGCATTCAGTTGACCTAACCGGGCATTCAATTAACCGAGTTATTTCACCTAAATATCTTTTGATGATTGGTTAGGTTAAGTTGTGATATTTTCGTTAGTTTAAATGAAAATGACGAGAGCAAAAATACATAACAGTTTGCTAGTCCTGATAGTACATAAGTACCAAAATTCTTTATAAATGTTAACGACTTTCGTTCAAAGAAGAAAAAGTAAGTATTCGTACACCGGTAAAGTTTTTTCTCCATGTTAAAAAAGTTAATAACAGACCTTGTTGTGATCAAATATAATTTGGGTGGTCATGAATGGTAGTGTCGGAGGGAGGTCAGAGTCAACCATAGAGCGATTAGAGCAAATAATATTAACAGAGAAGGGCGAAGCATTGACTTGCCAGTCACAGTGACCATTGGCTCTTCTTTCGTGTCTATTTTTGTCCTGAAAAATAAGGTTTTGGCTAATTTAATTTACTCTTAACATTAAAAATATATGGAAATGGACAATCTCTAAAAATTAAAATGAATTTTTAATTTAAATTAGTCTCACCAGACAAATAATTTGATAAAGAAAATTGTTTTTTTTTTCGCATCCTTCCTTCCTTCCACAGGAAGTGTTTTCCGCGATCAGTCGAACGTATCTTAGTGAAGCCTCTTCAATGAACTCCTTCCATATCTTTTTATCGCATTTGTAACCATATCCTGAAAAACAAAAAAGCTTTACATTAAGGAAAAGTTTGTTAATAAGAGAACGATTCTCGAGATAAACATTGTTAATAATTTCTCGATAGATATTTAGATACTGTACTCATTATTTATAGTATTTATTTATTTATAGTTTAGAGATATTATATACCATAAAATTAAAAGGTGAAAGAGAGACACCAATGGCATTATATGGGACGACTTGATTCGTAAGGGTTGGCACTCCATCAGAGAGAGAGAGAGAGAGAGAGAGAGAGAGAGAGAGTTACAAGGAAATGAAGTACCTCAAAAGGCCTTGCGGCCCATACCGAGGAGGTACCAATGGCAAGGGATGCCAGGGAAAATTTTCTACACACTCAAATAGTGTGCAAGATTTGGTCTAACCTTTTCTTGAAATGATCCACAGAGGAACTGTTCACAACTTCTGAAGGTAGACTGTTCCACGTGTCACAGATCTTATGGGTAAAGTAATTCCCACACACACTAGTGCTAAACCATTTCAAATCCAACTTCCAACCATTGTTGCGAGTTGGGTTATTATCAAAAGCTTCTAAAATCGACATCGTTGAACCCGTGTAAGAGCTTGAAAACCTCGATGAGTTTGACCGCGCAGCCTCCGAGTTTCCAGCGAAAACAAAATTCAGGGCGCGTAAGCGTCGATTGTAGCCCATATGCCTAACTTAAGGGATTAACTTTGTGGCCCTCCCCTGGACTCACTCCAGCCTCTCAATATCCTTCCTGAGGCTGGGCGACCAGAACTGCACAGCATACTCCAGGTGCGACGGAACCAGGTAATTGTACAGAGAGAACCACAGTCTCCTTGTTCCGAAATCGAAATTGCCTCCTGGAGTCCTGATATAACCCAATAGCTTCTGGGCTTTCTTTTCCACCTCTACCTACTGTTTGTTAAACTTAAGGTCGCTGCTAATTAGCACACCCAAGTCCTTTTACAAACCAGTCGCCTCGATATTACTCCCCAACATCGAGTAGTCCAACTTGGGATTGGCGTAGCCAATGTGCATGACCTTGCATTTACCTAAGTTAAACGGCATTTGCTCGATCGTTTCGGGCGTCCCAACATTGGCCCCAAGCTTGGTGTTATCAGCGAATTTGCGTTCCTACTGACAATGCCACCGTCGATATCATTTATGCAAATGATAAACAACAGTGGCCCCAAAACGGAACCCCGCTAGTGACCGAGGCCCAACCCGAGCTAGCCCCTTTAATTACAACCCTCTGCCGCCTATTCTTCAGCCAGTTTCCAATCCAGCCACCTACTTCCCCACTGATACCCAGTGCGCGCACTTTGGCCATTAGCAGGCGGTGAGGTACCTTATCAAAAGCTTTCTCAAAGTCGAGATAAGTATATCAATCGCCCTACTCTTATCATACTCACTCAACATGACGGAAAAATTCGAGCAAGTTGGTGAAACACGACCTATGCCGTCTAAACCCATGGTGGGAATCCCCAAGCAGCTTGTAGGAATCCAAATAGTCAACGATCCTATCTGCTATTATCCCCTCTAATAATTTACCTACAACCGACCGAAGTGAGACTAATGGGACGATAGTTCTCTGGACTTTCGTAATCCCCTTTCTTAAAGATAGGGGTCACATTGACTTCCCTCCAGTCACCAGGCACCTGGCCCGTCTCCAACGATTTGTTGAAGATTGTAGCCAGGTGGGGAGCCACCTGGTCGCGCACTTCCCGCAACACTCTGGGAAGGAACTGGTCTGGCCAGGAGCCTTAAACGCGCTCAGTTTGTCTATTCTATCGGCAACGCCTGTCGCGGTACACCGAACATTATCCAGGCCAGCACCTGGTGGACACTCCCGCAAAGTACTCATTCAGCACATTAGCGATGTCCGCGTCGGAGGTCTGCAGCGCGCCGCTGAGGTTCTTTAATGCTTCTAATGGGCTAGAGAAATTAGTGATGTCGTCATAGTTTCAGATTTGTTTGTATTGAAAATTTTTAATTATTTTTATTTTCTGTAGTAAGAATTGAAATGAATCTCAAAGATTTTTTGCCTAAAAAATTCTCGCGTTTCCCAACGGAAAGCTCTAGTGTTTCCCATTCAGATAAGAATGCCGTTATTGAACTACTTGCCACCAAAGCTTACAACACCTTTAATTAAACGTTAACGCCAACATTGTGTAAACCTGTATGGGTGTCATATATAATTAATAAAATCTTTTCTTTCTGTAAAAAGATTATTTTTGGAAATGTGGAAAATAGGGATAAAATGAATGTTGTTAGGTTAGGTATAGTGAGGATAGATTAGGTTAGGTTAAGTTGATTAAGTTATTTATATTAAGTTAATTGTCCCCATTCGCAATTTAAAAAATGTGAAAATGTCGCCGTTTCGTAAGGTAACCAAATATGTGTGTGTGTGTAGTGAATGCTGTATGTGCAATAGTGCATTTGTTAATTTACAATAGTATCATATGTTATTTTTTCAATATTAACTGATTTTAATTTTAAAATTTAATTAAATTTTGTGTCTAATCTTAATAATATGCATGAACACGCACGATTTTACATAATGCATAACGCCCGCGGCTTCTACTGAAGAGGTTCTGGGTTCGAATATATACTGTACCTTATGACGGCTTCGAACCGGGGTTTAAAATCCATTTGGGGTCGACACCTTTGCAGCATCCCGCCTCATTTGTGGGATTTGGTGGAGGTTAAAGTTGGATTTTATTCTTCTCCTGCCATCGTATCCAGCTACGCATGGCCAGTCAGGGACTGCGCGCAAGAACCTGTCCAGTTGGCTTTTGAAGTTATTGAGAGTGGTGTGCTGGAGGTTCCTCAGTTCTTTAGGCAGCACTTTGAAGAGTTTGGGGCCTTGTATGTTGAGAGTATTTTCCATCCTCGTTTTTATGGCCGCTTGTCCCACCGCAGCTGGGTCAATGCACAGTCTACCTCTTCTCTCATTCCGCTGTGTTTCTATTTCATTCTTAGAGTTTGGGACACACACTTCGAGTATTTTCCATACGTATATTATTGTGCATCGCACACGTCTTCTTTCAGGAAGTGGAATTTAAGGGATTGTAGTCGAGACCAGTCGTCTTCGTCTTTCGTTTCCTGTATGTTAAACGTAAAAGTTCTTTGTGTATATATATATATATATATATATATATATATATATATATATATATATATATATATGATGTAAAAACAGTTACGACGAAGTATGAAGATGGAAACCATCCTTCAGGAAGATTTAAATTTTTATTTCTTTAACACCAATACAGTTTCGGCTCCTCGCGAGCCCTCGTCCTGATAATGTATACGTGGGAGAAACGGGAAGGAACCTCAATAAAAGAATTTATGAACACGAGAGATGTGAGGGTGGGGAATGAAAAAAAGTGTTGTATTCTGTCATGTCAGAGACTACAGGGTGTCCGAGAATTATCTGTCCAATCTTTGGCTGATATTAAAAGTCAACCATGAAGTGTAGAAATTCCAGTGTTGTCCCATTTTACAGAGAATCTCATTAAGTTTTTTCTGATACCAAGTTTTGGCAAGTTTTTTAGAAATTCCAGTGTGTCCGAAAATTATCTGTACAATTTCATCTTTTAATAAAATTCTTGATAACACACGTAAAATTCTTAAACAAGATTATTTAGAATCTGTATTTTCAAAAGTTTCTTTTATTAAAGTAACGTTGTTACAAACATTCGATATGTGCACCATCAGTGATTCGCAAAACATCCAATCGATAATCCAAATGTTGCCATGTACGCTGCAGCATATCCACATCAATTCGTTCAATAGCAGCTGTGATTCTTGCTTTTAAATCATCAATGTCTGTCACCCGCGTACAAAAAAGAAAAAAGTTGTCAAAACTTGTTATCTGCAAAAACGTAATGAGTTTCTCTGTAAAATGGGATAAAACTGGAATTTCTACACTTCATGGTTGACTTTTAATAACAGCCAAAAATTGTACAGATAATTCTCGGACACCCTGTATAACCATGGAATAGATTTCAATAATTGCAACTTTGTTTTCAAATCTAATAATTATGTTAGGCGGAGAATTGCTGAATCTAGTCTTATAGGCTCTATACAAAATTTTAATCTATCCGATGGTCAATTCTTTTTAACAAAATTATATGTAATAAAATTAAGAATTTTGTAACATTACCATCCAAAAATCTCCAGGTAACACAGGTACATTCATCAGGTCGAAGCTGGGTCGGAGGGATCACTTAACTATCCCCTGATAAAAGGATAGGAAGGTTCAGTCAGCCTAATCTCTGATAATTAACTTCCAGGTGTATATAAACTCTGTTCTCTGTTTATGCGGTCATTACCAATTGACAAGGGCTCGCGAAGAGCTGAAACTGTTTTGATGTTAAAGAAATAAAAAATTAAGTCTTCCTGAAGGAGGGTTTCCTTATATATATATATATATATATATATATATATATATATATATATATAATGAAAATAACCACGAAGGTAAAAGGAAACAGAGAATGGTGCTCAAGCGCAGTGTTCCTGAGGATGTCATTAGACGAAAGCGCTTGAGCACCATTCTGTTTCCTTTTTCCTTCGTGGTTATTTTCAGCATAAATATTATTCACGTGTTACTTTCGTGAAATAATTTTCATATATAATATATATATATATATATATATATATATATATATAATATATTATACAGGGTGGGCCGTAAGTTTCCATACATAGGAAAAATAAACATTTTTTTATGGACAACCATTTTTATTTATATAATATGCTCTACATGGTTGCCATTGTTTTGAAAACACATTTCAATACGTGTTCCCCACTGTTGATGAACACGCATTAGCACAGTTGACGTTATGCTTGTAATGGCGTTGGTGATACGTTCCTTTAGATGATTTATGTCTCGTATCTTTTCCTGATACACCATGGCCTTCAAGTGCCCCCAAAGATAGAAATCAAGGGGGGGTGAGATCTGGGAGGCCACTCCACAGGACCACGCCGACTAATCCAAGCATCCGGAAACTGCTGATCCAAATACCGACGCACGTGAAGACCAAACGTTTAAATTTTCCTATGTATGGAAACTTACGGCCCACCCTGTATATATAAAATACGTGTTTATTTTCTGTAAGACATTTTGTTTTTTATTTTACTTTCATTTCGAAAGGATGGCAAAACAGCAACTAGTTTATTAGATACAGATAAGCAAACTTTACGGTTCTATACGTGCATTTTATGTACATGACCCATATTTGTGAGTGTAATTTGGATTAATAAAAAAGCAGATGGGTATTTGGATCGATGTTTGACGTCATTTGAGGGGAAAGATAGATGCGTAACAAAAAATTTTTATATATTATATTCTAAATAAATAAAAAGTAAATCCTTTGTTGCCAAAGCGCTCAGGAGAGAGAGGGAGAGAGTTACAAGGAGTTACAAGGAAAAGAAGTACCTCAAAAGGCCTTGCGGCCCAAACCGAGGAGGTACCAATGGCAACGGGTGCCACGGAAAATTTTCTACACACTCAAATAGTGTGCATGATTTGGTCTAACCTTTTCTTGAAATGATCCACAGAGGAACTGTTCACAACTTCTGAAGGTAAACTGTTCCACGTGTCACAGATCTTATACGTAAAGTAATTCCCACACACACTAGTCCTAAACCGTTTCAAATCCAACTTCCAACCATTGTTGCAACTTGGGTTATCATTTAAACGAAACATGCTCCTAAAATCGACATCGTTGAACCCGCGTAAGAGCTTGAAAACCTCGATAAGTTGACCGCGCAGCCTCCGAGTTTCCAGCGAAAACAAGTTCAGGGCGCGTAAGCGTCGATTGTAGCCCATATGCCTAACGGAAGGGATTAACTTTGTGGCCCTCGCCTGCACTCGCTCCAGCCTCTCAATATCTTTCCTGAGGGTGGGCGACCAGAACTGCACAGCATACTCCAGGTGCGGCCGAACCAGGGAATTGTACAGAGAGAGCACAATCTCCTTGTTCCGAAACTGAAATTGCCTCCTGATATAACCCAACAGCTTCTGGGCTTTCTTTTCCACCACCTCTACGCACTGTTTCGTAAACTTAAGGTCGCTGCTAATTAGCACACCCAAGTCCTTTTCTAAATCAGTCACCTCGAGAGTGTGTGTGTGTGTGTGTGTGTGTGTGTGTGGTGTGTGTGTGTGTGTGTTTCAAGGAGTTACAAAGACAAGAGGAAGCCTCAAAGACCTTCCGGTCCACTCTCGGAGGTTCCTGTTATTAAACAAGTTCATATTTCGTTCAACTATTCTAGCAGTAGTAGAAAACTGTATAGAAAAGTATAAGGCTCTCTCCCCCACCCTCCGCTCCCTCCCTGCTAGAGGCAGGTACCGTAAAAGGTTGAGGAAAATACCTTGACCCCTGGAAAAGTAGCCAAGGAAGTTTCACAGGAAAGCGGAGAATATATAAAAAAGTTCTATAATTAGTATGCCCCACAGAGAGACCGTGCAAGCGAACTCCTGCAGAGTTACGCTATGTTTTAGTCTTAAACCATGAGAGTATTCAGTACTTTGTCTAGCCTATTTTTAAACACATTTACACTTTGGCTGGAAACAACCTCTGAGGGAAGTTGGTTCCAGTTATTAACTATTTTACAGGAAAAGAAATTCCCGCAGAGAGAGGTACGAAATGTCTTTAGTTCCAGTTTAAACCCATTATTTCTTGTCGGATTGGCATTAAGTGCGAATAAGTTTCTGTAATCTACCCTGTCTATCCCATTGAGCATCTTGAAGACTTTAATACGCTGACCGCGCAACCTCGTCGTCTCTTTGGTAAACAGATTTAGGCGCTCCAATCTCCGTTGGTAGTTTTGCATTCTCATTGAAGGGATTAATTTTGTAGCCCTTGCTTGTACCCTTTCTAACCTTTCTAACCTTTCTCTATCCTTCCTAAGGGATAGAGACCAAAATTGCGCACAGTATTCCAGTTCAGGTCTGACTAGTGAATTATAGAGACATTACAGTCTCCTCGTTCCGAAACTTGAACTGTCTTTTAATATAACCTAATATTTTTAAGGCCCTCTTTTCGACTTCTGCACAGTGCTTCGATGGTTTCAGATCATTGATGATATAGACTCCTAAGTCTTTCCCCAGATCGGTCTCAGTCAAGTTCCTTCAAAAAGAGAGTAATCGGTCTTCAGATTTTTATAACCTTTGTGCATTACCTTACATTTGTCCAAGTTGAATGGCATCTGCCAAATAGTAGACCATTCACCCAACCTGTCAAGATCATTCTGAAGCGTTCTTACGCCCTCCTCAGTACCTACACTACTTCCTAATCTCGTATCGTCTGCAAATTTGGAGATTGTACTTGGAAGTCCGACGTCTATATCGTTAATATAGATGGTAAAAAGTGAAGGACTCAGAACAGAACCCTGTGGGACATCACTGGTGACGGTCGCCCACTCCGAAACCACTCCATTTATTACCACTATCTGCTTTCTATCTTTTAACCAATCCTCAATCGAATTGGAAACGAGCCCAGTGATTCCTAGTTCTCTGACTTTAGCCATCAATCTCGCGTGAGAGACTTTGTCAAAGGCTTTTTGAAAGTCGAGATACACTATATCTATTGCCCTACTTGGATCGTATAGTGTATGCAATTTAGGGTTATGACTTTTTAATTTTTTGTCATAAATATTGTTTCCTGTATCATCAATCGATGAACTTTTGCTTGAAAACAATAAAAAAGGGCCTAATTCTTCAGAATTAAAAAAAAATGTCACCCCGAAAGCAAATATAGTATATTAGTATATTCGAGACAGCTGCAATAAGTAAAACAATTAAAACAATAATAGAGTAAGTGTATAATATTGTATTTGTATAATTAATATGTATTGTATAGGTATAATGTTGTATAATATAATATATGTTTATGTATAATAATTGTGAAATAGAATGCAAATATCTATTTATTATTTTATTAATTTTTTATTTTTTATTTTGGGGTGAAGTTTTTTCAAAATATATCGAAAAAACTGTTATTTTCATTGTCAGGGGGGCAAAAGTTCATCGATTTATGATACAGGAACATGAGGTTATAAAAATGTCATAACCCTAGTATGCATATTATGGAAAAACTCTAACAGGTTTGTCAAACAAGATCTATGTCGCCTAAATCCATTTTGAGAATAAAAAATTAGATTGTTAGATTCAAGGTGTGATATACAATCCGTTCTGTCATGATTGATTCTAACAGTTTGCCGACAACTGATGTTAACCCTTTACCGCACTGTGCGTCGAATACGTAACGTTTCAAATACACGCATTTAGACTCAACCCTACGCAAAAGGTTCAGCCATAAAGGGTTAAACTGATCTGGTGGTAATTACAAGGAGTTTCCCTATCACCCTTTTTAAAGATTGATGTTACATTTGCTCACTTCCAGTCAGTTGGAACTTTCTCTAACTCAATTGATTGTTTGAATATGGTTACTAAGTTGTTAACAACATTGACAGACAGACAGACAGACAGACAGACAGACAGACAGACAGACAGAAACAGAGACCACATTTGTTGTCACTTGCGTAACTCGTATAGTGTCAAATGCGGTAATAACACAAACAGCCTTTTGCATTTTATACATTTTAATTTACGCAGTTCAGAGATTTTAAACTAATTGCTTAGCCTAATTTCAGGTAAGATTAAAATAAGCTAAGTGTGTATGAGAAAAAGGTTCAGTGTCACGTCAAATTACTGTATGTAGGTAAGATACGCTATAAAGAATAAAAGAAAACTTTTCTAATATTTAGTTGGCAATCTCATCTGCCATCAAATTACGGTGTCCTTATTTCTTTGATATCACAAAAATATTACACTTCTAATGAAGTAAAATTAATTTAATTTTTGAGGAAAAAGGAAATTTACGCATCATTCTTTTTCTTCCTTTTTCCTTAAAAGTGAAATTTAATTTATTCCATTAGAAGGGTAATATTTTCGAGTGATGTCAAAGGAATAACTACACCATAATTATGTGGCAGGAAAATCTCCAATTTTTACAGTGTAAGACGGAAGACAAAGAAGGCTGTCATTGTATATTCATTTATGTTATAAGGGACTCGTGTTGCTGGAGTCGTTAAGGTAAAATTAGTAATATTATTGCTTCATATATATTATATATATATATATATATATATATACTGCAAACCGACAAGGAAAAAGAAAAACGATTCCAAGCTCTTTCGTGTATTCAAAGCTACACCTCGTCAGGGAATGAAGATAAAAGGCGAGATGCCCATAAATATATACAACGTACAGGAAAAACAAAACAATTAGCACATACTTAACAAGGGTTAATGAGAGGCAAAAGAAATTTTAACATGATATCGTCAATTTTATACGTCCCCGCACTGTTATTGAAATTGTTTTTAAAATGTAAATGCACATTCTAGAATATTTCTTTCTATTATATCTCTGTTTTTAACAAGCGCTTTAGAACTATCCCACTTGATGCTATGGTTACATCTATACACATGGTTAAATAAAGCATTGGAATTATTAGCTGTTCTACAAGCATATTTATGCTGTTTTACCCTAATATCTAACGTTTTACCAGTTTGGCCTATATATATACTGAGTTACATTGTGTACATCCGATCGAATACACACAACCAACAACATTATCAGGGCTATTCTTTATTAGGCGTGATTTAACAGTATTATTATACTTAAAGATTACATTAATGCCAATTGCTTTAAGTAAAGTTGGAAGGTATTGAAAATTAACATGGTAAGGTAGGCTAAGGATATTTTTACGCTGAAATTCCTTTACAATTACATTATTATAATACCTATTCTTGGCTTTCTTAAGACAGTTATCTAAAAATGAAATACGATGACATAATTTAGTACCAATATTCATGATATTGCATAACTCGGAATCTAAAAATTCAGGACTGACAACTCTCAATGCTCGAAGAAACATAGCAGAGAAAATAGAGGATTTAATCGAAGGATGATGGTCAGAATAAAAATGCACATAAGAGTTATTATTAGTAGGCTTACGGTAGACATCATATTTGAACTGATTAGAGCATCTCCAAATTTTTAGATCAAGAAAAGATAGGCTTCCATCATTTTCTTTTTCAACTGTAAACTTAATAGATGGGACTAAATTGTTGAGCCTACCAAGAAATAAGTCCACATCCAAATTATTAGGCCAAAGGCATAAAATATCATCTATATACCTGTACGGTACAGGTATATAGATGATATTAAGAAATTTACCAATAATACCTCGTACAAGATCCCGTGGAAAACCATTTTTAAAGAAAAAATCAGTAAGGAATTCAAACTCATTATCAAGCAGAGCAAAGTTCGAGCAAATATTATTGGTAAATTTCTTAATAATGTATATTCCCCCAACCTTAACCCAACGTATGATGTTCCTAAGAATTGTCAATATCTTGTTTTACCTGATCTCTACCATTTTAACACTTTTGTAAAAAAGCAATTGTTGAGTGTGCTGAGGAAATTTTATTTTCACACTGATTTTAAGGTTGCTTTTGTAAATAATAATAATACCCTTGGATGTTTTTTCCGATGTAAGGACAAAATCCCCCCTGCGATGAGCTGTTCTGTTGTTTATTTGTTTACCTGCCCTGGGTGTTCCCAGGGGAACTACGTTGGCAGCACAGTTCGTTCCTTGCAGACGAGATTTTGCTCCCATATGGGTATTAGCCATAGGACAGGGAAAGTTTTATCGAAAAAGGAACAGTCTGCCATTAGAAATCATTCTATCAAGTGTAAGGTTGACATTTCCGTTAATAACTTTAAAATTCTTAAATCATTAAAATGCCTCTCCTCCCTCCGTATTTACGAATCTTTGTGCATTAAATTTTTGAACTCCAGTTTAAATATTGATTCTAGCTGTTACCCACTTTATATTAATTAGAATACCTACAAACTAAAATTTTGTTATTTGTTTTTCCCCTTGTGACCCTGTCTCCTTTTCGCCTCAGTTTTTTGTGGCTGTCAAGTGAGCATGGTATGTTTGGTGTACTTTTGTGTTTTTTCATTTAACTTTTTATTAGTAAAGTTTTTTAACTATTTTATGTTTGAATGTTTTTAGTTTTTAAGTTTTATTTTTATCATTCCTATATTTTTGTCATTTATATAATTTTTACTTTTGATTTGTTTTTGGCTTATGCCTGTTTTATGCTCTGTAATTTTAATTTTTATTCTTGAACAGTTTTAATTTTGTACTTTAAATTAGTTTTAGTTTTAGACATTCATATATTTTTGTCATGCATTAATTTTAGCTTTTATTTATTAGGCCTTGAAAATGGGTAGAGTTGCCCGAAACGTCGGATGAACCAAATATAATGACTTTTTTGCTCTACGTCTTCGTTTTTATCCTAAATGTAAAACTACGTCTCCTTAGGAAGGATCCTATTTCATATATATACAGGGCGTCTCAAAAAAATGTATACACACTTTAACAGCTGATAGCTCAATTGATGTTTCTTTCTTTCCAAGTTAAACCCATTAGAATTAATAATGGCAGTCAGACTAAGCTGTGAACAAAGGAAATTCATTCTAAAATGCTACTGGAAGTGTGAAAACGCAGTTGAAGTGCAAAGACAGTTTAGGAGGGAGTTTCAAACAGATCCACCAACGCGACTTACCATCACTCGAATTAGAGATAAGTTTGAAGCCGATGGAACTGTTCAGAATGTCCACAAGAAGCGTTCCGGAAGACCACGGACATCGACAAGCCCCACAAAGCAAGAAAGAGTACTGGAAACGTATCACCAAAGTCCAAGAAAATCTGTGCGGCAAGCGAGTCGTGAGGTAGGAATTTCAGAATCGTCTGTCCAACGCATTTTGAAGCGCTGTCAATGGAAAAGTTACATTCCAAGATTAGTCCATGCTATTAATGAAGATGATCCGGACCGAAGAGTGGAGTATTGCGAGTGGTACTTGGCACGATGTGGATGTGGACTGGACGAAGGGGTTTCGTAGAATACCCTCCGCGTTCACCAGACCTCACACCACTAGACTTTTTTTATGGGGATACTTAAAAGACAAAGTCTACGCTATAGAACCTGCAACAGTCGCTGAATTGAGAGCAGCCATTGAACGAGAATGCACACAAATACCAAACGAAATGTTTCGTGATGTTTGCGATTCCATTGCTTCGCGTTATCAGCAGTGCCGGACCAGAACGGACGTCAGTTTGAAAACAGGCGCTGACAAAACAATTAAATAATGTCTGTAGATTCTATTACATTTTGAAAATGAAATGTATTTTAATAAACACTGCCTTTATAATTATTTAAAGTGTGTATACATTTTTTTGGGACGCCCCTGTATATAAGTTAAATAAATTTATAAGTAGATTTATAACTTGACATTTGATATAATCATAAATTCATTTATGTTCATGCCTTCATGATCTCAGCAATGTTGTTGGTTAGTGAAGAAGCGTTATTGAAAAGCAAGAACACCAAGGTGAAAAAGAGTAAAAGTTACGTGGAGCGTCCCAATCTACCCTATAAAGCAGTGGTTC
Organism: Bathynomus jamesi; assembly: GCA_023014485.1. Taxonomy (NCBI): domain Eukaryota; kingdom Metazoa; phylum Arthropoda; class Malacostraca; order Isopoda; family Cirolanidae; genus Bathynomus; species Bathynomus jamesi. Next base: position 35,731 of record JAJOZX010012519.1, read on the forward strand.
CCAAAGTATGGGTAAATTACCCTATTGGGGCAGGTAGGGTGGGGGTCATTATAAAGGTACCCATGTGAAAATGGGGTAATGACTCAAAAAGTTTGAGAACCACTGCTATAAAAGTTCACCCAAAACACTGCTGAAACAGCTTTAATAATGCTGGGAATATACGCAAAGATCATTTTCCTCTCATCATAAATCTTCATCAGTTACTAGCATCACCAAAGGTTTCGTCTATACGTTCGAGATAATGATCTGGCTAAATCTGTTGGTTATATTTGAAGTCTTAGAAATGTATAGTAGTTTTTGCTATATTTATGGTACCTCAGCCGATTTCACTAAGTTATTTTCCAAACTTGTAGATCAGGCCTTTGGTGATATCCAGAGCTGTGCGCGGTAACTGATAAATATAGCGCCGCTAACGCTAATGCAAATAAATTCTAGCGCCTAACGCTAACAGTTTTTAAAATTAGCGGCGTTAACGCTAACGCTAATTTTGGCGCTAATTTTTATGAAATGTATAGCTAAGTACTATTTTTTAATAATAATAATAATAATAATAATAATAATAATGCATTTGTATATATTTATGTGTGTTCGCTATTTGTTATTATCTTTTATATGTCAAATGAGAACAAAATTATATCTTTAAAATGATTATTGGGTATTCAAGAAAATTGTGTAATTTGATATTTATAATTAAACTTATTTTTTGGAAAGACATTGTCCTCCTCTACATACTCAGTCCAGGAAACTGTTTATTATTATACATTCTGCTTCAGTATTATGCACAAAAAGCAACGTAATATACAGAATACCATTCTAAAACTCTATTCATTTTAATTTATATTAGCGCTTCGCGGTTAGCGCCTAATATTGCCTAAAAATGTAGCGGCGCTATCTGTTCCGCTAACTATTTTGAAAAATAGCGCCGCTAATGGATGCGCTAATAATTAATTAAATAGCGTCGCTAATTATCGCCGCTAGGCACAGCTCTGGTGATATCAGTAACTGATGAAAACTGAGGATCGGAGAAAAAGCATCTTGCCGCTGCCATCTTGTCTCGGTTGTTGCTTTATATTTTTTATTGAAAGTTGCGTAGAGTTGCTAAACTCTCTAGTTTTTGTTGTCAGTCTCCGGTTTTATTTTCAAAGTAAAACCGGAGATTTCATAATTATTTAATAATAAGTACGTCATTGAGGAACCAAAATTGCGGCTAATCAGAGTCTGTAAATAACCAACAAACACACCGCTAACGTAAGTTAGTAACACTGTTACTTTAAATGGCACAGCTTAATTGCTATGGGTAGGATCAACTCGGTGGTCGAGCCATTGGCGCATAACAAAAGATAAGGCCGTGTCCTAAATCTCCGGTTGAGTGAAATTTAAAAGTTTCCTGGTGTGAGAAAGAGATTTTCAGCTATAGATAACAGAAAAGAAGGATAGAGAAACCCAACGTAAAAGTTTTTAGGTGACGTTCCAAGTATCGGTCGACGTGCAAAAAAAATAAAAAAAGGATCGAGCCATTCAACGGTTTCAGTTTTCCTCCCTTTTGCAATGCACCAGACGAATACTTATCGAAGTAGAATGACATGCTATTTTAACCCTTTAAAGACGATCCTCGCAGCATATGCGGTCACTCTGTCACAAAAATGTGTAGGTTTTATTGTTATTCAGAACTAAATATTTTAGTAAATAGTCACTGAAATGATACACATTTTGGGTTTCTTTCTTGACAACTAAATGACACCATATAAGCATGTATAGGGTGGTCTATAAGCCCCAAGAGGTTATAATTAAAGCGAAAATCCATATAATGGAGCTCACACTGACGTAATCGATTACTAAGGAAAGAATATTTGTCGAGATGGTTAGATTTTACGCTATGAATAATCAATAAATATTTCTAAACTTATTATAAACTTTTTACTTTGTTTGATTTTTGTATTTTCGCTTTAATTATAACAGATTGGGACTTATGGGCCACCCTGTGGAAACATTTATAGAAACTAGACATAGTAGCAGTGGCGTAGTGTGGGTCTCGGGCGCCCGGGGGCAATTGCTTCCATTTGCGCCCGCCCCCCGCGCCCGGGGGCCATGGCCCCTTACCGCCCCCTCGCTACGCCACTGCACTGTAATGCAGTTCATGTTACTATTTCTGGTGGGACTTTAAAGTACCATCCGTCGTAAAAGGGTTAATATGGTATTAAGATAATAAATTAAATAGATGGTTCTCTTGGCTCAATTCTGAATTTCTGGATAAAATTTTCACGTCAAATTGTTTCTATTGACCTAATAGTACTTCGGCTTTTTTTAATGCAGGAAGGAGTGGCCATGGGTGAATTCTCACAAAAGCTCCTCCCCCCCCCTCAGTAGAAGAAATGAGACGCATGGTACATGGTCGTAACGGCGAATTCATCACCAGCTTGTCCCTTAGAAGTAATTGATTGGCTGAAGAGGTTTATTTGTCGATAACCCAGTAAAGCGAGTAGCTTATGGGCTAACATCTAATGTTGTTTTCTTTAGGGTTATTTATCCTTTTTAAATCATACAATTTTTCCATTTTAATTATCACACACTGATAACATTTTTCATACTTTTTTGAGATTTCGGCAACGTTAAGTTCTTAGAATTTTTTATATATAAAGTATTGAAGAAATGGAACGTTACCCCGCTTTCATTCTTGTTTCATGAAATAGATGATGTTGAATGAGAATTTACAGTTAATTTGTGCATCTTGATTACAACTTCAGCCCGTTCTATGTCGATTTTATTATGTTGTTAAAGTCGTTCATAAAAATGAAACTCGTACATGAACGGCTATTATCACACTTATTTATCTTTTTCCTCAAATCTTCGCTGGATTACTTTCTTTCAGATAATGTCTGCTGGTTTTTAACTGGGTTGGATCCAGTAGTTTCCAATTCAAATTGTAACTCCTCATTGTTCATAAAATAAGTACGAAGGGTGTGGTGCAACTCCTTTTTCGGTTGCACTTGTTGCGCGCGCTGGTTCGTTTGTTCAGGATAACTCTGCCTATCCGCTCGGATGGCCTTTCAATTTTATACGCGCAGTTTTCTCGGCTTGCTTGAAGCCCACTTTAATTTTCGACTTTCAATGTTAATTTATCCTCAGCTTACAAGAGAGGCCTTATTGCAAGGTAGCATAGAAACAACATACTCCCTCGTACAAAGTTTATTTGACTTCACTCAAAATAGGACATAAATTTAAAAGAAATCTACAGACGTACGATTACAAATTTTGTTCTAATAAACGAATTTTCAATTTAAGGAAAATATTTGCAATTATTCAAGTCTCAAAAAGCATTTATACAGAGGGTTTTTTATTTGTGTGTAACTCTAGAAATAGCACCAAATTCAAATGCATGAATACAGTATACAGGTACTTACAAAAATGTTTGGAAATTTATTCTCAAAGATTCTGAGCCAGTTCCGCAGATTTTTCCAGGAAAAAAGTCCGTCAATCAAATCAAGTAAATTTTTCAAAGGCTTCAAATGGTCATGCACTAATTCACCATTTCCTCGGGAAACAAGCTCACCACAAGATATTTACTCTTCCCTGAGGAAACATAATATTCCGCAAACTTACAAGTTTAAAATTTGACAAAGAAATTTCACAATGTTCTTTTCTCTCGATTAACAATAAAGCTCTTACAACCAAGTTCGCGTAACACAAAGGAAATTCAGATTTTCGTCCACGTAAAACAGTTTTAATTCAACTTAGAAATTTTAGATCATGCCACAGATTTTAAAGATTTCGTTTTACAAGCCACTTTAACTTTTGAGGACGGAACTACAACTAACTTAGAAATCTAAGTTACACTTTAAAATTATAAAACTCTGCCTTACAGTACTTTCGAATGACCTATCAAAACATTTTCATTACACGAGGTCATTCCTACGAAAGGTTTAATTCATACATAAGGGAAGGAGGAGTTTCCCTTTTTCCTCACTGGGCGATACAAGAATCATTGTCCTTTGATTGGACATTGACATTCCCTTCAAAGAAAAATCCTTTTTTTCCTTAAAAAACGACTTAAAATAAAGTCCTTTCTTCGAAGCCACTGTTTTCTCAAATTTGTAACAGACCTGATGTTCCATTTTAACAAGTGGGTTCGAAGTCAGTTTCCAAAAGTTTACCTACGAAACAAAGAGAAAACAAACCATTTCACATTTGAGCCTGGTCAGTTTGTTTTCCCTTCCCTTCGAACCGAGAGATTATTCTCAAGAACCTACTAGAGGTGGAAATAGTACTAAATTATGAAGTTAGACGAGTACGATTACGAGTACACTATTTTTTGAGTGGTCGAGTACAAGTATACCTTTTTAGTGCTTGAGTACGAGCACGAGTACGGATTTTTGAGTGTTCGAGTACGAGTACGCGTGTAAGAGTGTGGTTTCAAACTTTAACTGGTGCTTGGCTGCTTGCATGAGCAAAACTTATTAGACCATATGAACGCACTGCATTGAAAACGAGTACAACAAAAACCAGTACTCGAGTACAAGAATATTCGAGTACTGATGTACTCTTTCCACCTCTAGACCCTACCATAAACCTCTATCCCAAGGGTAACCCCGAGTTTTCCAGATACCGTGAGAAAACAAAATTAAAATCTAACAAATTTTTAAACAATTTGAGACATTTTTATTTTTTAACACTGTGGCGAGAAATAACAATAATCCTAACCTACTTTGTTTTGGTTAACAACAAAAATCTTAAGACTAAAATTTTTGTTCTTAATTTAGTAAGAGATTTAGGCACACGAATTTGTCGTCACAACGAGGGTATTATACAGGGTGTCCCTAAAGTCTGGACACATAGGAAATATCACTAACTGTAACTAACTATATATTATTATTATTATTATATTATATTATTATCTTAAATTCATGCAACTGAGGCCTAAGGTAGGCCCACATCGAATCAGCAACCCTGAGGTAGGACCAAATAGGACTTGGAGGTCCTATTTGGTCCTACCTCAGGGTTGCTGATTCGATGTGGGCCTACCTTACGCCTCAGTTGCATGAATTTAAGATAATAATAATAATAATAATAATAATAATAACATATAGTTAGTTATAGTTAGTGATATTTCCTATGTGTCCAGACTTTAGGGACACCCTGTATAATAATTATCGGAATGGAGAAATACTTTTAAAAATTTTATATCTAAACAAATGCCAAATTTAAGGAAATATGAAATTTTTTTGTTTTCTATGGCAAAATTGTACCCCAAACCTTTATACAATTTATATTAATAGGGTTGTCACGCGCAATTTAGGAAAATAATTCGCCTAGAAACATAAATTTTTAAAAAACATAAAAAAATATAATGATTGGGTTTTGTTTTTTATATTTTATGATCGTTACGGAAAAATAATAATAATAATAATAAAATTACCAACTAGTAATTGTTCATGCTTTCTAGAAATTTTGTTTCTAGGCGAACTTTTTCCTGAAACTACCTGTACAGTAATATGGGTCCGTATTTAAGAAAGATAATAGTCTGCTAAAAATGAAAAAATGAAAGGAAAAAGTATAGCTAACATTCGTTTAAAATTTAATTTTTAACTAAGTAAAACATTTTGGATCACCTGAAGATCAAGTCCCCCAACCTTCGTTAGTTAGCCTTATAAGGCTAACTAACAAAAATATCACGACTTAACCTAACCAATCGTCAAGGGCGTACAGTTAACCTAATGATTGGTTAGATTAAGTCATGATATTTTCATTATTGTCGCTTTCTAGTCTAGTTGCGCTAACTAACGAAGGCTGGGGACCCTGATCTTCAGGTGATCCAAAATTTGTAGTAAACGAATACAGAGAAAAAGGCTATTGGAAATATCAGCATTATATTCATTGAATGGTTTAGTTGGTTTTCCATTAACAATATAGGCGTAAAGGCTTCCTTATAAAAGAATTCATGAATGTGTGAGGGGATGTTACTTTGGTAATAATGATAATCATTGAGGAGGGGCAGAAACTGGTACAGTGCTCAGACTAACTAATGCGGCCTATTGCGCTAACTCCTGAATTATAATTACCAACAACACCACTGAGAGTCGAACCTTGACCTCAGTGTCTTAACTTCGTTTATAGGGAAAAGGTGTTATTCACTACACGGACGCTGGCCTCAATTTGGGTAGGTCAGTCAGCTTAAGTAATTTTAAGGACTGGATCATATTACTACTACCGTGTTCTCAGTTGGTTTTAGCACCTGATACGATTCTGTCAAATTCATTTTTATGTAAAACATTTATAATGGATAGAGCATGTTATATACAGTATATAATAATATAATTTTTTTTCCCCCAGAGTACTCGTATACGTATACTATACTGTAAGGTACGAGGATACGTAATGGTAACGGAGGTATGCTGGTATATGTTTTGAGATGAGATATTTCACTTTATTAAAAAATATAAATCAATTTTGACATCGCATTTAGTGTACTCGACATGATCTTTGAAAGGTGTTTTTCATCTTGATGCACACATACTGTATATACTACTTTTATCTAATTTATTCTGTTGATAGTTATGTAGGTAATTGATATGTATTTTATAGTCTAGTTTTATGATATGATCATGTATGACGTCTTTGATGAATTTTAAATAATTTAGGATCACCCGGAGATCAGGGCCCCCAGCCTTCTTTAGTTAGCCTTATAAGGCTAACTAACGAAAATATCACGACTTAACCTAACCAATCGTCAAGGGCGTACAGTTGACCTAACGAGTGGTTAGGATAAGTGGATCACCTGAAGATCAGGGCCCCAACCTTCTCTAGTTAGCCTTATAAGGCTAACTAACGAAAATATCACGACCTAACCTAACCAATTGTTAGGTCAACTGTACGCTCTTGACGATTGGTTAGGTTAGGTCGTGATATTTTCGTTAGTTAGCCTTATAAAGCTAAGTAAAGAAGGCTGGGGGCCCTGATCTTCAGGTGATCCGGTTAAGTCGTGATATTTTCGTTAGTTAGCCTTATAAGGTTAACTAACGAAGGCTGGGGACTCTGATCTTCAGGTGATCCATAATTTATTTACATTTAACCAGTTATACAGAGATATACCGAGTTTTATTCTTGTGGAATACTTAAGTTACTATCAGAGATGAGGAGTAATGTGTCATCCGCGTGCAAAGTATTAGTTACGTTGTGCTATTTACTAAAATCATTTTTATCTAACGGGAATAGTAGTAGTCCCATCTGTAAGTGATTCTGTAACTGATAGCATGTCTAATTCACGTTTGCTTAGTGTGATACACTGTTTCTCTTTTTAAAATAAGACCTAAACCAATCTAATGGCACTCCTCTTATCCCGTAATTATCCAATTTGTCTGAAAGCTTTTTACTCGTCAGCGAACAGAGTCTTGAAAATTGCAGTTGTGATTTAAATTTATACAAAACTCCGCAGTTAATGCAATAATTGCATCCTCGGGAGAGTTTTTCCACTTAAAGCCGAACTGATAAGGCGACAGTATGTTTTCCTGCGAGAAAGGTTATCACTTTTCCATATATGATTTAATCATTAGATATTTCCCATGATCGCTAACTTAAATATCGGATGGTAATTTGAAGGGATCTCCAAACCACAATTTTTAGCTACTTTTACAATATCGGAATATTTTCCAGTCTGAACAACTTTATTATATACAATACACGCGGGGCGGAAAGCGGTTGAGAAACTCCCCATTTTTATATTTCGTTTAGCACGGAATATATTGCGTACTTTGGGTTTTTGTGAATGTTTATTACTGTTTTCACGTTTGTTGAAGATATTGAAAGAAGGAAGAAGCGTAGGGATTTTTCTTACCTCTTTCTCTTCATGAAAAATCTAAAGGGAGATTGAGGAACGATTTACCGATATCCGCCTTTTCACCGTTCAAAAATATTTGTCGAGTTTGTTTGCTGTTGTTATTGTAAAATCAACATAATTTAAGAAAAATTTCCGTGAAAAATGTTCTCTCTCGATATTTGATTTAATATTTACAGTAGATTATTAATTTCCATGATTGTCTCAACTCGCTGCTTCATTCATGGGAATTATTTATGAAATATTGTTATTGTTTTTTTAGTTTTTTTTCAAGTTTGCTTTTATGAAAGGTACTTATAACAAAATTAAATTAAAAGTATAAAAAATGGTAATTATTGTCTCTTCGCTGATACGAAGATTATAATTAAAGGAATTCCTTTAATGAAGTTAATTTTTTGCCCACATTATTTAAGTGCTGCTGACTGTTGTATAGTAATGATCGGTAAGGATGGCCATAAATTGGCATATAGTGCTCAGGCCAAACTAATTCTGCCCACTGTACTAACTCCTGGATTATTATTTATCAGCACCATCGGGAGTTGAACCCCCGACCTCGGTGTCTTCACTTCGATTAAATAGGGAAATAATGTTACCCAGGTTGGAAATAGCTGTTAATATAGATTAAAAATGAGAGCGTTTTCCCCGTTTCTTGGTATAAACTTAATTGGATATACACATACAGTATATATATACAAACCAATTTCCATCTTTGGTGAAAAAATGCCTCAACATAAAAAATAGAGAATAAAATAAGAAAAATAAAAAATAAATGTTAATAAAATTCAGGATGCAAAAAAAAAAAAAAAAAAAAAAAAATTCGTGCGCGAGATAATATGGAAAAAAAAAGTGTTCCTAAATTTCATTGTTGTCAACTTCAGATGCAAACCATTCGCTCTTTCAACATTTTTAAAGCGATTTTCATTAAAAGAAAGAGATTCGTTTGGAGTTTTCGATTACACGGATAAACTTTTTTTACCAAGAAACAAATAAAACCTTTTTTTCATTCGAGAAATGATCTGAAAAACTCGATAGAAAAAGGTTTTATAGCTTCAACTCCGGAATTTGAACAAATACTTACGTAGTGACATGTATACAATAGAATGCTCGCAATTTACTTACATAGTGCTTACGAAAACGAGGTGTGTACACACACTCATACGTTCCAGCATCGATAACCTGAGGTACTGTGATTAGAGAATCGTTTGAAATTGGACTTTTGCCTTTGTGTGTAAGGCAAGCATAGGCGAGCCCCGGCCCGCGAATGCTTTCAATCCGGCCCGCCTCCTTCCGATCTAAATTACTAAAACGCGGCCCTCTTGATTTTTATAATGTTAAAAAAGTTGCAGAATTAAAATTTTATTTGAACTGCAGTGCCAATATTCGTGAGGAGCAAAATATAAAATATAAAATTTGAAATTAATTAGCAATAATTACGCCCATTAACCGGCAGTTACTGAAGGCTGCGATCGAGCAAATAGTACATTCCTATTTTCAATTATACTTTTTATATTCAAGCATTCGTAAGTGAATAAAATTTTTTAAAATTCTTATAAACTATGAAGACAGAAGGCAAACTAATTTAAGATTTTTAATAATACTCTTTGGCAACTTTACACAAGCCCGCAAAAAACTTTTTCAACCCTCAGCTTGGCCTGCCACTTGAAAACGTTGCCCATGCCTGGTGTAAGCCAATTAAAACCTCTTTATCCGCTTTGCTCGGGAACTGTACGGAAAGTTTATATGATGCAGGGCATACACACACACACACACACACACACACACACACACACACACACACACACACACACACACACACACAGGGTGTTCAGGAGGAAAGGTCAATACTTCGGGAGATGATAGTATTGGTCATTGTGAGAAAAAAGTTCATATGAACATGTGTCTAATTCTGAATGGTTACGGAGATAGAGCTGTTTGAATCTACAAATACAAAAGCATTGTTAATGGTAATCAAGAAAGAGAAACCAATTACTGTTTCTAACATTTAATGTTTAAACATTGGCATTTTGAATGGTATCAGATACAGAAATGACAAATTTGTTACAGTTTACAATATGTTTTCGAAAATCCCACCGTCAACCTCAATGCACTTTGCAACTCGTGTGCGAACATCGCGTGTTGTTTGTCTGAGTTGATCTTGACGTTCCTTTATGCGGGCAGCAGCATCCAAAATGCGCGCGAGCAATTCGTCTCGTGTATCTACCTTTCTTTTGTGAACTTGACTTTTCATCCACCCCCACAAACAATAACTTGTCGATCGATTTTTACAAACTAGTTGGTGATTGTATATAATTTGAGTGCGCTGATCTCAAAAATAGTTACTTTTTCCCTATCACGTATGGTTTTCTTACTACAGGGTGTGTCATAAATCCCCCATTTATCCCCAAATGTGAACCATCTTATCGAGACCAACATTGGATTGCACATGCTAAACCATAAATTTTGTTGTTATAGACTACAGTAACGCTTACATAATAATGTAGGGTAAATATATATAACAATCAGTCCCGTTCCCAGCAAAATACTCTCTCCCCTCCATCAATGGGTGGTTAACATTTGGGGACAGATGAGGTATTACAACACCCCTTGTAGCACGAAATCTTTAGGTGATCGAGTAAAACCTAACTAAAGCAGAATTAAATAGCTCCTAGCTCTTGGACAAGCATATTGCTTGTTTATGAAAGAATAAAAAAATAACTGAAAGAAAAAATATATTTACCTTCTTTACTTGCAAACATTTCAGGACTTATTCCAAAGACTTAAGACTACGAAGGTAGATCTGACTAATGACAACTAAACCGGTGCTTCTTTGGTGTTTTCTTATGCTGTGCGTTAGGCTGATCTCGTTGCAGACACCAGCAGTAATCCGCCATCATATTTGTATGTCATCTCCCTTGATATCTTCTTTCCATGGTTTTGATGTCCTGGTGAAATCGTTCCCCTTGTTCCTCACTGACATCTCCGAGATTTTCGGGAAAACGGTCAAGATGCGAAAATAAGAAGTGAACTTTCAGGCTCATGTTGCAGCCTAAGGCGCAAAACTTTTTAAGCATATTTTCCACCAGTCTTTCATAATTTTGGCTTTTGTAGTTTCCCAAGAAGTTTTCAACAACATCTTTGAAACCAAGCCATGCTTCTTTTTCTTTATTGGTCATTGTGTTCAGGAAATGATCGTCTGTCAATAACTTTCTAATCTGAGGACCTATAAAAACACCTTCCTTTATTTTCTCGTAGCTAATCTTTAGATATTTTGAACAAATGTACTTGAAACACTCACCTTCTCTATTCAATGCTTTGACATACTGCTTCATCAAGCCTAACTTAATGTGCAAGGGTGGTAGGAGGATTTTATTTGGTTCAACTAGATGTTCATGTAAAATGTTCTTTGATCCTGGGGTAAGATTCTCTCTAGGAGGCCAAGTTTTCCTCTTCCAGTGCTGGTCACGTGCTCGACTATCCCATTCGCAGGTGAAACATGGCATCTTAGTGTATCCTGATTGCTGCGCAAGTAACATGCAAAGGACTTTGAGATCCCCACGCACTATCCATCTGTGATTTTGATACTGAATTTTTTCCAGAAGCAGTTTCATGTTATCATAGGTCTCTTTTAAATGAGTAGAATGGGCCACTGGGATTGATGCATATTTGTTACCGTTGTGCAGTAACACTCCTTTTAGACTGGTTTTAGAGGAATCTATAAACAACCTCCAGTCACTGGTTTGGTATTCGATGCCTAGCTTGCACACTAATCCTGTGATGTCCTTGCAAAATACCAAGGGACCATCTTCTTCGAAAAAAGGCACGAAGTCTTTCTCACGATTTCTGTACCAAGCGAAGTATGTGTCGGATGCCAATAAATTGTTCTCCTGCAATCTAGACCCCAAAAGTTCTGCAGAGTCCTTAGGCAGATTCAAATCCCTGACTAAGTCATTTAGTTCGGCTTGGGTTAATGGTTTAGGAGGATCTCGGTCAGCTGTTGGCTGTTCATAAACAACATCATTGTCTGGATTTGGAGCTGAATCAGAATCTGAATTGTATTGATCCAGACTCTCGGGTGGGCAGGGAATAGGAACTTCTGGACCATGTGGTACCGGCCTTATTGCAGATGGAAGACTTGGGTATTGAAGGCTCTCTTTATTCTTTGCATTATAACCTTTAACATTGCAAGAACAGAAGTAGCAGTCGTCAGTATGGTTTCTAGGCTCGCGCCATACCATAGGGATCCCAAATGGCAAACTTTTCTTTTTACCTTTGCTCCAATTCCTTAGTGCCGCAACACACGTAAGACAAACCTTGTGTGGAGCCCAACTTTTGTCTTGATCTCCTAATTTACAGTAATTCCAAAATAAGCATGATAAGCTCTCTTAATGAAGGTCGTTACGTTTGTCCTTTGTTTTACAACAACATACCGACCACAAATATAACAAAATATATCTGGACCATGGGTACATCCTCTAGAAGCCATTATTAAAATTTTAAAGACTTAATGTTAGAATTATCTATCTGAAAAATATGAAAAAACGAAATTAATTAAAGATAAAAAAGGTAAAAAATTACAAAACGCCCCAAAATTGTTTTGCTAATAACTTTAAAACTGTGGGTGATAGAAAAAAACTGGTAGCATTTTTTAATTCAGCGCAGCGAACTGCTTCAGAATCACAACTCAAAATAAAGAAATCGATTTTCATGCAGACAGGTGTAATCTAACGGAGAGAGGTCTGGAGACCTTGGTGGCCGTTGAATGGGACCACCGCGGCCGATCCATCGACCAGGGAAAGTTTGATTTAGGTACTGCATCACCAGACGGGTAGAATGTGGAGGAGCTCCGTCATGCTGAAAGTACATACCAGCGCGTGTAGCCAAAGGAACATCCTCCAATAGTCCTGGCAATTCATTTTGCAGAAATTCTAGGTAACTTTGTCCTGTAAGACGATTCTCTAAAGTAACAGGGCCAATCAGCTGATCATCAATGATACCGCATCACACATTGGCAGAGAAGCGATGTTGAAAATTTGTTTCCACATTGGCATTTGGATTTTCGTCTGACCACCGATGAGAGTTACGAGTGTTGTTGATACCGTCACGGGTGAAAGTAGTTTCATCGGTGAACAGCATTAATCGAAGCAATCGGCGATTAGCATTTACCCAATGACAAAATTCCAGTCGCATGGCAGCGTCTCCTGGTTGAAGGTGTTGTACACGCTGTACATGATATGGATGCAAGCATTCCTCACGTAATGTTCGCTATGTTCGCTATGTGTTGAAAACCCTGGTAAACACACTTCGATCCGGAATTCTGCGGTTCGGAAACCGTCGACGGTATTCTGCAACAGCAGCTGTTGCACTTCCATCGCAAAAACTGTAGACATACACCATATCTGCATATTCGGCATGTGTGAAGGTGTGTGGCATTCTTAACACTGCTTCAAACACCAAACAATGTCACTCACAACAGTCAGCTGTCGATTGGCTTATGTTACATGCTTACATTACAGCTTACATGGTTCAAGGTTATAGGGGAGGGAAGGGGGAGGAAGAGCTGCGCGCGCATCAGATTCAAACAGCTCTATCTCTGTAACCATTCAGAATTAGACACATGTTCATATGAACTTTTTTTCTCACAATGACCGATACTATCACCTCCCGAAGTATTGACCTTTCCTCCTAAAACACCCTGTGTGTATATATATATATATATATATATATATATATATATATATATATACACAGGGTGGGCCGTAAGTTTCCATACATAGGAAAATTTAAATTATGGTCTTCACGTGCGTCGGTATTTGGATCAGCAGTTTCCGGATGCTTGGATTGGTCGGCGTGGTCCTGTGGAGTGGCCTCCCAGATCCCCAGATCTCACCCCCCTTGATTTCTATCTTTGGGGGCACTTGAAGGCCATGGTGTATCAAGAAAAGATACGAGACATAAATCATCTAAAGGAACGTATCACCAACGCCATTACAAGCATAACGTCAACTGTGCTAATGCGTGTTCATCAACAGTGGGGAACACGTATTGAAATGTGTTTTCAAAACAATGGCAACCATGTAGAGCATATTATATAAATGAAAATGGTTGTCCATAAAAAAATGTTTATTTTTCCTATGTATGGAAACTTACGGCCCACCCTGTATATATATTATATATATATATATATATATATATATATATATATATATATATATATATATATATATATGGGAATGAACTCAGAATGGTCCCCTGAGTTTTTTATGATACACACAGACCGTGCATGGAACAAGGAACTCTTCTGGGATAATTAAATCCACTATAGTCCGAATAAGTAATGGTAAATGACAAATACCATAGTTTTTCTTTTTCATGATGCTAGCCCGACGTGGGCAACGGGTCACTCGCAAAGAGGTCCCATAAATATAGCTTCCCTCACCAGCTATCTGCAAAGCAGACAGGATCCAGCTTTGGGACATGGATCTAGGGTTTAAAGCAGCCGAGCCCTGCTACATTTAGAACCTCAATATAACCAAAAGACTCGCTGCCTTCACGTCAGATTGAATACATCAAAGAAAAAGGGGTAACTATTATATTTTTAGCCAAAAAACAAAACTTAAACCTCAACTGGCAGAATTGAGCGTCCACTTTTCAAGGCACATAACATGTCCGTTTCAAGATGGGAATGAACTCAGAATGGTCCCCTGAGTTTTTTATGATACACACAGACCGTGCATGGAACAAGGAACTCTTCTGGGATAATTAAATCCACTATAGTCCGAATAAGTAATTGTAAATGACAAATACCATAGTTTTTCTTTTTCATGATGCTAGCCCGACGTGGGCAACGGGTCACTCGCAAAGAGGTCCCATAAATATAGCTTCCCTCACCAGCTATCTGCAAAGCAGACAGGATCCAGCTTTGGGACATGGATCTAGGGTTTAAAGCAGCCTAACCCTGCTACATTTAGAACCTCAATATAAGCAAAAGACTCGCTGCCTTCACGTCAGATTGAATACATCAAAGAAAAAGGGGTAACTATTATATTTTTAGCCAAAAACCAAAACTTAAACCTCAACTGGCAGAATTGAGCGTCCACTTTTCAAGGCACATAACATGTTCGTTTCAAGATGGGAAAAAAAAAGAAAAACTATGGTATTTGTCATTTACCATTACTTATTCGGACTATAGTGGATTTAATTATCCCAGAAGAGTTCCTTGTTCCATGCACGGTCTGTGTGTATCATAAAAAACTCAGGGGACCATTCTGAGTTCATTCCCATCTTGAAACGGACATGTTATGTGCCTTGAAAAGTGGACGCTCAATTCTGCCAGTTGAGGTTTAAGTTTTGTTTTTTGGCTAAAAATATAATAGTTACCCCTTTTTCTTTGATGTATTCAATCTGACGTGAAGGCAGCGAGTCTTTTGCTTATATTGAGGTTCTAAATGTAGCAGGGCTAGGCTGCTTTAAACCCTAGATCTATGTCCCAAAGCTGGATCCTGTCTGCTTTACAGATAGCTGGTGAGGGAAGCTATATTTATATATTTATGGGACCTCTTTGCGAGTGACCCGTTGCCCACGTCGGGCTAGCATCATGAAAAAGGAAAACTATGGTATTTGTCATTTACCATTACTTATTCGGACTATAGTGGATTTAATTATCCCAGAAGAGTTCCTTGTTCCATGCACGGTCTGTGTGTATCATATATATATATATATATATATATATATATATATATATATATATATATATATATATAGTGTATATAATGTTATAGTTATAATGTTTCAGACCAACAAAGACCCTAGGATCCACTCATGGCTGGTCTACCTAACTGTGTTCATAATTGTGTATTGTGCATGTCCTCCGTGGTGGCGGAGGGACCTACAATTTTACGTGGGTTCCGAACCACAAAGACTTAATTTTACTACCTTAAACTATACCCATTCTATCAACATATGCGTCTAATCGATTTTTAAACATGTTTATAGACGTGCTACTAATTACTTCTACCGGCAAACTATTCCAGCTATTTACTATTCTATGCGTAAAAAAGTTTTGGCAACTGCTGTCTCGAACCTTCTACTTGTCAACTTACACCCGTTATTTCTAGTCCTATTATATTGAGATATTTCGAAAAAGCTATCTCTATCTACGTTATCGAACCCATCATAATTTTGAAAACCTGGATTAGATCACCCCTTAGCCTCCTAGTCTCGAGTGTAGTCAATTTTAACTCCTTAAGCCTATCCTCGTACGACTTTGACCTAAGCGACGGAATCATCTTAGTTGCTCGTCTTTGAACTCTTTTTTTGTCTATATCTTTGCGCATATGCGGATTCCAAAATTGGATCGCGTACTCCAAATGGGGTCTAACTAATGATTTATAAAGAGGAACTATAATATCGCGCGATTTGTACTCAAAATTCCGAGCTATAAAACCTAACACTTTGTTCGCTTTATTGACCGCTGCTGTACTTTGTTTCGCTACTTTTAAATCACCAGTGACTATAACTCCTAAATCTTTTTCCTGCTCTACGCTTGTTAACTCTTTCCCTGACATACTATACGCAAAATTACCGTTACGCGAACCTATATGTAAAATTTTGCACTTATCGACGTTAAATCTCATTTGCCATGTGACTGACCAATCAACGATTTTATTCAGATCTTCCTGGATTTTACCTCTATCTTCGTCATTAATCGCCCTACCACCCAGCTTCGTGTCATCCGCAAACTTTGAAACTGTACTGACTAGGCCGACATCTAAATCGTTAATATATATAAAAAAGCAAGGGGCCCAATACAGAACCCTGAGGAACGCCACTCGCTACATTAGCCCAACACGACTCCGCTCCATCAACGACCACCCTCTGTTTCCTACCTCGCAACCACTCTTCTATCCAATTTATTACTACACCCCTGATTCCATGAGCCTTAGTTTTTTCAATGAGTCTTTTGTGCGGTACGGTGTCAAACGCTTTTTGAAAATCTAAATACACTACATCAACCGCCCGATGACTATCGTAAACGTCAACCACGCTTTGAAAAATTCTAAAAGATTAGTTAAGCAAGATTTGTTTCGCCTAAAACCGTGCTGCGTATTTCTAACTAAGTTATGCAATTCTAAGTGTTCGACTATACGATCCCTAATTATTGATTCCAGTAGCTTACCTACAACAGACGTTAAACTGATTGGCCTATAATTTCCCGCCGCACCTTTATCGCCTTTCTTAAAGATAGGTGTTACGTTTGCTAACTTGAAATTATCTGGTACGCACCCCTCAGAAATAGACGCATTAAAAATCTTTGTTAGCGGCACAACAATGCTATCTTTTAATTCTTTTAGTTGTATGGGATATATGGAATCCGGCCCGGTGATTTACGCGTTTTCATTTTATCAATATAGCGCATTACCCCCTTCACTAACCACAATATTATCCAAAATATTACCATTATCAAAAGGTATTATGTCTATGACCGTAGGGATATTCGTTACATCTTCTATAGTAAAAACTGACGTAAAAAATTCGTTTAGCAAGGTAGCCATTTCCTTGTTTTCAGAAACTAGATCTCCGTTACATTTTTCAACGGCCCCAAGACACTTTTTACTGGATTTCTATTGTTGACGTATTGAAAGAATCGCTTGGGGTTTTCTTTACCGTCACGAGCTATGGAGATTTCAAATTCGCGCTTGGACTTTTTTATTACACTTTTCGCTTCACGCCTTAGAGATATGTAGTTGTTTCGTAACCACAAATTGTCTTTATCGCACTTATGTAGCCTATAAGCCCTATCTCTATTATAATGTCTCCTACTCTAGAAGTAAACCACAAGGGCTTGTTGTTTACTTTCGCACGCTTAATTTTGTACGGTACACATTCCTCATTTATAGTCCTAAATACTGTTTCAAACGATTCCCACATTAGTTTTGCGTTGGAGTTCCCCATTACGTTTTCCCAATTGACGTGTGACAATTTATTTCGAAATTTACAAAAGTCTGCGTGCTGGAAGTTAGGAATTTTAGTCGAGTTAGCTGGTTTCGAGTGACTTACTGAGAGGACAAACTCTACCATATTGTGATCGCTATTGCTTAACGGTTCTATTACTTGAAGATCAGTAATTAGCCTATCATCCGTAGTTATTACTAAATCTAAAATACTGTCCAACCTCGTAGGTTCCCCAACCTTTTGAATAAGAAAGCTATCCTCGAGAAAATTAACTAAACGATTACCTTCCGCGTCTCCCTGCATTGTATCGTAATTCACGTTGGCGCAATTAAAGTCACCCATAACTAAAGCCTGCTCACTACCTATTATTCTCTTTAGTTCACGATATAACGCTTCGTCCGTATCAGCTGTTTGATTAGGGGGCCTATATATAACCGCAACAAGAAGTTTGAAATCGTTCAATTTAAGTTCTGCTATAGTCGAATCTATCGGTTCTGGAATTGTGTGCTTTACTTCTATAACGTTCGCAATATTATCTTTGATATACAACATAACACCGCCTCCTCGCCTACCTATTCTGTTTTTAACAAAAAGTCTATAACCTCTAATTTGATACTCCCCTACAAAGTCACGTGTTTCAGTGCTAAGCCACGATTCATTTATCGCAATTAAATCATAGTCTTTACAAGCAATTAAAGAAAAAAATTCGTTTATTTTATTTCGTAGGCTACGAGCATTTAAGGATAGAACCTTCAAATTGTTTGTAATTGGACCTTCGAGAGCAGCCTGAAAAGAAGAGACAGTATTATGAAATAGTCTTCCTAAACGCGCAGCTCCAACGTCATTAAGATGAAGTCCATCTCGAGGAACAAGTCCCTCCTGCCGTAGAAACTGTTCCAAAAATTCAAAATGCACTCCTTCCTGTTGGCAAAGAGACTTTAGGTTATTGTTAATATAGGTCGCCTTGCTGTAGAAATCGTTACGTTGGATAATTCGAGGAAGTATACCTGTTAAAACAATCTTATTAGTTTTTCCTTTAGTCGCTCTAGTAAGTCCCTGTACCTAGCCAGCAGTTCTTCCGATCTAGAATTTAAAACGTTATTAGTACCGACATGAATAACATACGTTGTGTCCTCGGCGGTACCGTCTGTAAAATGGTCAACACTATTAGTTATATCCTCCACCCTTGCACCAGGGTAGCAGTAACGGCGCCTACGACGAGGGTTTCTCCCACAGAATTCCTCGAGCTGCCCTCGAACAATGGAATCGCCAACGAGTCGTATTTCCGGTTCATCAGCATCTTCGAAACCTAAAACAGAAAACTTATTGTTTGTTATTACTGGTAGACAAGTCTTAGGTTTTCTCAATGGGGCTCCATTACGCACTCGAACGAAGGGTTGGGAACTAGGGGAAGAGAGAGGGCTATTAGTACTATTTATATTATTAGTAGAAACTGAGGCAGGAGGGGTCGTAACTGGAGTCTCAAGGGATTCTAATTTTGCCGTCAGGAGCATCACGCTTTCTTCAAGCCTCACTCTGGCCTCCCTCTCACGTTCTAACTCGTTCCTCAGCACTTCCATGCTTGAGCACCACCTGCAAACTAACTGTTCATTATTATTAGCCATTGTAAACGCGTAAGCGGCAAATTTCCCTTCACAGCGACTGCAAGTACTTGACGGGGGTGCCATGCTTTAATTAGTTAAAAAAAAAAAACGAGCGTTTGGAAATTAATAAATTACAACGTAGGTCTACCGCGTGCTTATTGTGCCGTCACCTGCGCAAACCCGCAAAAATGTTCTTGAAACGCAGAAACAGGTTCTTGTAACACAAATTTATACTAAATGAATATATAATTAAGCTACCGACGAAAGATCTGTAAAGAAAAAGTATTATAAACTTATCTGTCCGCTATTCGACCGACTTTTTTTTCCGTTTTTCCTTTTTCCCACGGTGGGTGACCACACTCTACTTGATCCCCGAAGGAAGGAAAATGAACCTTATGAAACCTCGTTTCTGATAGATTTGAAAAACAAAAAAGGCAAACCAAGGGAATTTCAACCTTATGAAACCTCGTGTAGTAATAGATTCGGAAACAAACAAGGCAAGCCACGTGCACTAGCCTTGGTTTAATCAAATAATATAGTAATGAATAAAGTCAATAAATGAAATATATTCGTTAATGAATGATTAGTAACACGAAGTAATTTAGTTAAGAATGCACCAAACACTATTTTTTTTAAAGACACTTCAACGAAAACCACTTATTCAATTGGTAACACTGGACACTCGATAAAACACGTCTGTTCACAAGGAAGGAAAGACTGATCACGAATGAGTGTGTGTGTGTGTGTGTGTATATATATATATATATATATATATATATATATATAATACCTTTAGAAAAATAACTGATTATGTTTTTATATTCACTTTAAACGTCAAAATACGACACAAATGATATGTCTGAACTTGCCAAAATGAAGCATGGAAGCTTCTCAAACAAAATCAATACACTTCAGTTTATTTCGTACACAACAAAGGTGAAAGATATTGTAAACAAATTGGTGAAAATAAGATTCAAAGTTGCGGTATTGAAATTGAAGGAAGAGAAGAATGTTGTTCTTATTAATTAATTTTGTATATGATGTGTATATATAATTAATAAATTTTAATAAATATTTTATTGAAAAGTTTAAATTATTGTTAGGTTCAAAATGAATATCACGAATGTTTTAAAATAATTATTATTCAATATATTCGAATTTGTTTGGATCCTTTTATGAAGAGTCGAAAGTTTAGGATATGAATTTTTTTTTTTTAATTGAATTGAATAATTTTTATTAATAATAAAATAAATACAATCGTTTCAATTTACAATGACATGAATAATTTTGAAGCGCGACTATTTATTTTATTTAATTTGGCCCTTAAGCTTTAGGCTTTACTGGACTCTTATTAAAAATAAGCACCTAGTTGTTATTAATCAATAATAAATAAATAAATAAGTAAAGAAGTATTATTAATAGTTAAAACGTGTATTAATCTTAAATTATCACTAATGACATGACAAATACAAGGTCACCATTGAAGGCACTATACCAATACCATACGAAGAAACCATTATTATACACGAGAGATAAGAACTGAACAATCCCAGGAAATGTGTTTTTAATACTAGATTACACACGAGAAATTAATAATTAGTAAACAATAGTAATGGACATTAATCCTAGATTTTTGTTAGTATGCCATTATTAATCGGGATTTCAACTTGGTTTTAAACAAATTTACATTCACAATATTTTTTATATCGGCATTTAAGTCATTCCATGGTTTCAATCCAATGAAAATGGGTAGTTTTGAGATGAAAACAATCTAAATTGACAAGCTTTGATCTATTTCTGGTCTGATACGAGTGGATTTCTTGATGAGTTCCAAAATATCTATTTACCCATTGCAAATTAATGATTTTGTTCTTACATTTGTAAATAAAAATAAAATGTGCCAGTTTGGTTATATCATTGAGCTTTAGTAGGTTTAGCTCTTTAAATAATGCAAAAGAGTGATCAAGGAAATCAACATCAGATAATAACCTTATTGCTCGTTTTTGGATGACAAAGATACCATTTAATGCGTTGTTAGCGGAGTTTCCCCAAACAAGGGTACAGTGCGTTATATAAGGAAGAACGAGAGTATGATGAAGAGTCAATAAAACTTGTTTAGGGACTACATTTCTAAGTTTAAACAACATAGCAACGCTCCTTGAAATCTTTTTCGCGATATAATTTACATGATCACTCCATTGCAAATTCTTATCTAGCATTACACCAAGAAATTTTGTTACAGTACACTCCTTTATAGCGATTTCATTAACATTAAATTCATCAAAATATACTGTACATTTCTTTTATTAGTAAAAATCATGAAATTTGTTTTACTGGTATTTAGGAAGAGTTTATTGGAGGTCAACCAATTCATTACACTGATGAATTCTGAATTAAATATATTCTTAGCTGAATTAACATCTTTGCAAGAAAAGGACACAGTTGTATCATCTGCAAACATTATGAAGTTCAGTATATCAGATGAACGTGGAAGGTCATTTATATATAATAAAAATAACAGTGGACCCAGAACTGAGCCCTGTGGCACACCATGTTTGACAAGCGTTTAAGTTGAGCAAAACTTGTTTACTGATACAAAATGATATCTATTGGACAAATAACTTTTAAACCAATCACTGATTGCTCCTCTAAAGCCGTAATAATATAATTTATTAAATAGAATATTATGGTCTATTACATCAAACGCCTTACTCAAATCCATAAATATTGATATTATTATTTTTTTGTTCTCAGCTATATTTACATTTTCCATAAGATTTAAAATAGCCATTTCCGTTGTTTTATTATTACGGAAGCCATATTGATTTGGAGATAATAAATTGTAGGATTCTAAATATCGCTGCATTCTACTTTTTACAATTTTTTCAAAAACTTTGCTGAACACAGATAATGAACACACCGGCCTGTAATTTGTTACTAGTGTAGGATCACCCCCTTTAAAAATGTGTGTTATACAACCAGTTTTTAGCAATGATGGGAATATTCCTTTGGAAATAGTTTGATTGATAACACTGGTCAACAACAATTTTGTCACAAGGGTTTTGATGGGTGTTCTAAGTGTACTTTTTCATGCTGAATCTAAATATGAAATCAGATTTTTTCTATCAGGCTTAGTTTACTTGTGACGCTATGTTCATTTTTTCCTCATTTAGCATGATCACCGGATAAAAAAATTATAACATATTATATATAATTAAGTATATAACAATATTATAATATAAAACATTATAAAAATAATAAATATAATAATATATTATATTAATTAATATAACTATAATAAAATATATTAATATTAATATATATGTTGTATTAATTTTTCTGTAAAATTAGTACAATTTATTCCTTTGGGGAGAAAGTTCTGATAATGCTGGCAGGATAAATTTGGTCGGAGCAGCAGACTGTGCAGGTTGAAACATGTTTGTACCTGTTCAGACATGAGCCTAGTTTCTGTGTGTAGAGCAGCTCCAAGTCAGTCTGCTTGTAAATGTCACAGTGTTAACAGCTAGTGTCTGTTGCTTCTTGTTAATTTTACACCAGTGTTGTATTCATATAGATGTTTTGTAATGCCGCGGAACTGTCTGAATCATCCTAATTCCTTTTGTTATGTATGTGGTGATCTAACTTTAAAATCCCAGAAACGTAACTTTACACCATTAGTAAAAAAATGCTATGAACTTTATTTCGGATGTAAAGTAGGCGATCAGGACAAGAGTTGGGCCCCTCACATTTGTTGTGTGACGTGTGTAAGACTACTTACAGGATGGCTAAACGGTTCACGTCACATGCCATTTGCTATTCCAATGATTTGGAGGGAACCCAAAGATCACACAACAGACTGCTATTTCTGCCTGGTAAATACAAAGGGGATCACTTCAACAACAAAGAGCCTTATGAAATACCCTAATCTACCGTCTGCAATGAGACCAGTTCCCCACAGTGCTCAACTTCCAGTACCAAATCCTCCTGAACATGTAAGTTTAAGTGATGAGGAATCAAACGTAGCTGTAGCATATCACGAGGAAAAAGATGAAGACATTTCTGATCCAACATTCCAGGCTACCTGTTCCTCCAATGAACCACATTTACTGTCACAAGGAGATCTAAATGACCTAGTTCGTGATTTGAAATTATCTAAGAAGCAGGCTGAACTTTTAGGTTCAAGATTAAAGGGTTGGAATCTACTGCAACGTGACACTAAAGTTTGTTTTTTCCGCAGCCGCCATGATGAATTCAAAGAATGGTTCTCCCATGAAGATGGACTTGTGTTTTGTAAAGATGTTAATTCAGTCATGGGGGCTCTTGGTCATGAACATAACGTGGATGAGTGGCGATTGTTCATTGACTCCTCAAAAGTCAGCTTGAAAGCAGTCCTTCACAACGGAAATAAATTTCCTTCTGTACCTATTGCACATGCTGCAAACATGAAAGAGTCATACGACAACATGAAGTTGCTTTTAGAAAAGTTTCAGTATCAGAAATATAAGTGGAATATCTGTGGAGATCTGAAGGTCATTGCACTTTTGCTAGGGTTGCAGCTAGGTTACACCAAGTACTGTTGTTTTTTATGAGTGGGACAGTAGGGACAAGCAAAACCACTACGTTAAGAAGGATTGGCCAAAACGCACCTCACTTGTTCCAGGCAAGAAAAATGTTGTGAATAGTTCACTTGTTGACCCTGAGAAAGTGTACCTTCCTCCTTTGCATATCAAGCTTGGACTTATGAAAAACTTTGTTAAAGCGATGGATAAAGCGCAAACAGGATTCACATACTTGAGAAATAAGTTTCCCCGGATCAGTGATACCAAGATTAAAGAAGGCATTTTTGTAGGCCCTCAGATCAGAGAATTGTTAAGAGATGAGAGATTTGAAGGAGAGTTGAATGAAGTTGAGAAAGCTGCGTGGCAGAGTTTCAAAAGTGTCTGCACAAATTTTTTGGGAAATCACAAGGCCGAAAACTATCCTGAAATAGTAGGAGATCTTCTTAAGTCTTACCAAGCAATGGGGTGCAATATGTCATTAAAGGTTCATTTCTTGGACTCTCACTTGGACTTTTTTCCGGAAAACCTGGGTGCGGTAAGCAAAGAACATGGTGAGCGTTTTCATCAGGATATTTCTGCCATGGAAAACCGTTACCAAGGCAAATGGAGCCCCAGTATGCTGGCTGACTATTGCTGGACTCTTAAGAGAGACATGCCTGAGGCAAAGCACAGCAGAAAATCAAAACAAGCTACTTTTTAAACTACAGGTATGTCTTTTCGATCATATTTTAATAAGTATGTAACTATATGGGTTTTTAAAAATTAAATTGCATGTCACACAAAAACCAGACCTGATAGAGAAATTTTACAAACTTATTTGGATTCAGCACAGAAAATACTATAAGAATAAGGTATTTTCATTCTTGGGACACGAAAAAAAAATTTTTTTGTTGCCCAGTGTAATTTTAGCCAAAGTTACAAATATCTTATTTTATCTGTAACAAGTTTCAATATAACAGGAATGTTATGAATGTTATTTTTGTATTTTTTAATTTACCAATAATATTCCGGACCTCAGTAAAGGTAGCAGGAACAAAGAAAATGAATTTAGTGGGCTGGGTGGCATATATTCTAGAGGTGAGTGATCATTATTTATTAATTGTGAGCGAAGCTTATCCGCTATTGAAGTAAAATGTGCATTTAAAGAGTCTGCAATAGCAGTATCATCAGTAATTTCTTTATTATCAACATTTAATTTCTCTATTGAATTTTTCTTAATTTGTTTTCCGAGAAGATTGTTTATGGTTGTCCAAGTGTTTTTCATGTCTCCTTTATGTTTGGAAAATTGATTGTTATAATAGTTATAGTTTGCAATTTTGATTATTTTAGTTAATTTGTTTCTGTATTGAGTATATTGTATTAGTAGTGTGGGCGCAAAAGGGAGAGTGCAAGAATGTTGCAATGTTGCAAGATATAATGGTCAATGTTGCAAAGTGGAGGGGTATGCAATGAAGGGGAAGGTGTGTGCAACAACTCAATGCTGCAAAGGGGGGTGGGGGATGCTGCAGTGCAACAAGGGGTCATGAAACTTGGAGGCGGCGTTATCTCCCAAGAGAAAGACAGAAGGAGAGAAAGCAAGAGAGGTGTTCACCTGGCAGGAGCCAAGTGCACACTAAGACTTCAGCCGAGTGGCCGTTGTCTTATAGGCCTCTAATCAGCCAGCTGGCTTAATCAGCCAGTTGGCTTAGAAGGAGCCAAGGGGGAGAGGGGAGGTTGAGGGGAGGGATCTTCGAGGGGAGAAGGGAGGATGACCTCCCCCCAAAGGGGTTACCTTAACCTAAGAGAGAAAGAGAAAGGATAGACGAAGGAGGGCTTTGGGGGGACAAGGTGGGATGTCCTAACCCCCCAAAAAGAAACTAAGCTAAGTCTTAACCTAAGAAGGAAAGAGAGAGCTCTTTATTCAACCGCTGTCATCATCAAACTGCCAGCTCTGAAGCGAGGCGGGTCTTATATAGAGGAGAGTTGAATTGCCAGATACCATTTTTTATTTTAATTGTAAAGGTATACATTATTAGGGCGAGTTGCTAAACACCACCATTTATTTTAATTCGTTACGAAAGCAAATGTACTTTCTCTTTTAAGCGAAAACCAATATTGACAACAAAAAAATTCAATCTGTTTATTAATTATTGTAAATAAATAGAATTTGCCTTCCACTGCACAAAAAATAATATAATACGAAACGTATAACCACCAAAATAATAGTTCAGACGAAATACACACACACACACACACACACACACACACACACAATTGAACAACTTTCTCCTTACCTTATATATACAGGGTGTCCGAGAATTATCTGTACAATTTTTGGCTGTTATTAAAAGTCAACCATGAAGTGTAGAAATTCCAGTGTTGTCCCATTTTACAGAGAATCTCATTAAGTTTTTTCTGATACCAAGTTTTGACAAGTTTTTTAGAAATTCCAGTGTGTCCGAAAATTATCTGTACAATTTCATCTTTTAATAAAATTCTTGATAACACACGTAAAATTCTTAAACAAGATTATTTAGAATCTGTATTTTCAAAAGTTTCTTTTATTAAAGTAACGTTGTTACAAACATTCGATACGTGCACCATCAGTGATTCGCAAAACATCCAATCGATACTCCAAATGTTGCCATGTACGCTGCCGCATATCCACATCAATTCGCTCAATAGCAGCTGTGATTCTTGCTTTTAAATCATCAATGTCTGTCACCCGCGTAAAAAACTTGTCAAAACTTGTTATCAGAAAAAACTTAATGAGTTTCTATGTAAAATGGGACAACACTAGAATTTCTACACTTCATGGTTGACTTTTAATAACAGCCAAAAATTGTACAGATAATTCTTGGACACCCTGTATATGTATATATATATATATATATATATATATATATATATATATATATATAAACGGACTTTCTCTTTTAAACGAAAACCGAAATTGACAATAAAAAATTCAATCTGTTTATTAATTATTGTAAATAAATAGAATTTGTTCTACTGCACAAAATAAAAAATAATTTAAGAAACACGAAATGTATAACCACCAAAATAGTAGTTCAGGCGAAATACACACACACACACACACACACACACACACAATTATATTAAATAATAAACAGCAAAAGAAATAAACACATTAATTGTGTCTATTTTCTTTTGGCAAACCTTTTTTGTGTTTCAAAAACAGAAAAAAATATCATTACACACCTTTCACTCCTCTATATATAAACCTTTTCATTTCATTTCATTTTCATGTCAGTTCACTTCATTTCACTAATCTCATATCATTTCACTCATTTCATTTACTTTCAGCTTCTCTGGAAAAAAAAAATCTGAATCAGGTGCGTCTTACGCTAACCGCAAAAATGACCAGAAAGTTTCCTTTTGACCTAAATCCTTCCATTCAGCTCGACAAAACCTCGCTTGAATCCAAATGTTAATAATATTACGCTTATTACTACAAGTTAAAAACTTTATTTATACTAAAGGCAAGAGAGAGAGAGAGAGAGAGAGAGGACCACACACACACACACACACACACACACACACACACACACACACACAAAATATATATATATATATAGTATATATATATATATATATAATATATATATATTATAGGGTAACCCAAATTACAATAATATAATAGCTAGCTCATTTTGTCCGAATTGTTCATTTTAAAAATGGTCAAGCTTTTCACACCGCCTTAGACCCACAGTTTAACGTGGAAACCGAATACCCTTTCCTTTTTTAAAAAATATAAATAAAGGAATGGGTATATTTATAATTTCTCTATTATAAAATCCTCTCGAATACACTAGTAATAATAATTAACTCTTTCTCGCCGAATTGTTAATTTTGACAAAGGTCAAACCTTTTCACTCAGCCATAGACCTACAATTTAACATGGAATCGCTGCAGCGGCTGAAATGTCTTCGCCCGGACTCTCAACAGCGGGCTAATCCACCAGTAGGATACCTAGGGTACCCATTTATCAGCCAACCAAACAGAAATTCAATAACTAAATACAATTTTATAGAGTTGCACCGATGTGTCGGTATCGGTATCGGCCGTATCGGCCACTTTTCACAAAGTATCGGTATCGGCCGATACTGTTCTGAAAACCGATACCGATACCGATACTTTGAATTACTGTTTTTTGAAGAAATATCTTATTTTATATAAAATTAAATTTTTTTATTATTATACAGTAATATCTTATTTAGTTGTTTAATATATATTTGATCAAAATTAGCAATGTTTACATTCACTAACAAAAAAAAATCATAAAATGTAACTATAGGCCCCTATACAAGATTACAAATATTCAATACAGTAATACAGTATCATATAAATATACAATTTCAAATTACAGTAATAGTTTTCAGTAAAAATGAAATTTTTATAAAGTTGTTCATAGATGGCACCACGCGGCATGCATAATCATAATAAACCATTCAGTTGCTTGAATGCTTGAATCTCGTGTGTAAAGTTATTGATAATACACTACCATTATATGCATTCATTGGTTTAGAACTTTATATAATAAGATATATATATATTTTCTTTTGCTTAATTTAATTTCGAATATATATATTGATAAAATAAAAAATATTTCTGGTAAATAAATTTACAATTCTTATGTATTAATAATGGCTATAGGGCCCAAGTAAGCTAGACCAGCCTACAGTGATAGCAGTACTTTTACTGTATGTACCCCAATATACCAGTGTATGATAATATAGTTTACAGTAATAAGTTATAAAATTATCATCTTGGTATTAATTTAATTTAAAATATTTTTATACAACATTAAATTTACATCTAACTTTATTAGTAATGGCTTTAGGGCCAAGGCCCTAAGTTGGGATTGGGAAAGGCATTTTAAGTTAATTGAGATATTATATCATTTACTTGAACTTTTATTAATAATCAATTTTAAAACTATTAATTAAAAAGTATCGGTATCGGCACTTTTTTGTAGTATCGGTATCGGTATCGGCCAAAATATTGGTATCGGTGCAACTCTACAATTTTACCACACTCCTACGCGAGAAGTCAAACCGAATACATTAATTAATCAAAGTTGAGACTCAATTAGTATTGTAGCAAAATAATAAACTATTGTTGTGATCGACATTGCATAAAGGGGTGGGCTGCGAGAAAAGCATGGATGCAAATATTGTTATATTGACGTGGTAGAGACAGCAAGGGGTAACACGAGCAATAAATCTACGGAGAATATAGCAATCTTGGGAAAAATCCGAGAATAGTATGATCGCTAAATGGGATATGCACAAAGACAATCTAGACTTGATATTTATGTCATAGGATATTACTGTGGTGTTAATGTCAGAGTAATAAAGAGTAGCGACGCTAATTTTGTTTCCTGCGATACTGAGCTGAACCAGTCTAATGAATATATTCCTATAACGAACGGCATCCGAAAAATTGAAGGTCAATTTAGTATGGTTGCAAATAACATGCATCCGAAAAAATTGAGACTCAATTAGTAGGGGCGCAAAAAATAATAATGCACATTCTGGAAATCTTTTATAGGGATGGTTGTTGCGAGGGATATTGCATAAAGGGGGCAGAAATTCAATAACTAAATACAATTTTACCACACTCCTACGTGAGAAGTCCTTTCATTGCATAACCCCTCCCCCTTCATTGCACACCCACTCCCGCTTTGCAACTAACGTTACAAATATATATATATATATATATATTTATATATATATATATATATATACGAGCAAAAACATTAGACTATACAACGAGTACGCACAATTGGCGTTGTACTATTTAATAACATAGGAAGGAGTGAACACAAAATATTTATATTTCTTTATTATAAAATTCTCTCGAATACACTAGTAATAATTAATTAACTCTTTCTCGCCGAATTGTTCATTTTGACAAAGGTCAAACTTTTTCACGTTGCCATAGACCTACAGTTCAAATATGAATAATTCAGAAGTATCGGAACAGATCCGTGTACCAAAAACTTTCAAAATATTCTTGACCACTAGGATGGTGAGGGTGAAATTTTCAAATTGATCCGCGGCTTCCTCCGCAAATACAATCATGCTTAAAAACACAAAGATGCTTTCGCTAGCTACAACACCAAATACAAATTTATAAACATTTCCTTTTCATTCTAGGGTTTATTTTGTTTATTTTAGCAGGACAACCAGGGTGCCCATTTATCTACCATCCAATTTTCTATCTTTTTTGTTGTAATCGTTAAAGAAATTTTTCCCCAAAAAATATATTGTATAAAATGAAAAAATATTCAAAGGCTTCTTTCACATCATAATTTCATCGAGATAATTCAAGCTCATATACAGGACCTACATTGTCTATAAGATCTGTGGCGCGTGGAACATGCGGCCTTCAGAAGATGTGAACATCTTCTGTGTAGGAATTTTTTCCATGGAACCGTAACCACTGATACATCCTCGGTACGGATTGCAATACTTATTGAGGTACTTCTTGTCCTTGTATCTCCCTCATGTACACATTGTGTCTGACAACTAACACAGAAACTCTTTCCAAAATTGTTGTGAAAGATGCAAAAGTGTAATGACAAAAATGAACAGCTTCAGAGTTCATTCACACCATGCGTACACTTATCTCGTGTACACAGTGTACACCTTCCACATTGTGTCCGACAACTATCACAGATGCTCTTTCCAATTTTGTTGCGAAAGATGCTAAAAGTGTAATGAAAAAAAGAACAGCTTCAGAGTTCATTTACACCATGCATACACTTATCTCGTGTACACAGTTAGTGGGAAGTAAAACACACCAATTAAACTCTAGGCTCATTCAAAATATCCTAAAGTAAGCATATAACACCCGTCAATTTCGGCGACCAGATGATGTAGTGACCCGTGACACGGGTAACACGTAAAACTGTAGATCCCCTTTATCAAATGATCTAGATATTGCGAAGGGAGTTAAGCAGTCCACAGCAATCAATCGACATCCGGTTACAACAACCAAACCTAATGTTTACTTTGATTACGACACAACTGGATTGAAGTAACCCAACCACGGTTAGTGAATTAACTTTTGGATTAACCTTTTGGACTAATTGTGCAAATTATTTTTATGTGCGTACGTATGCATGTGCGTATATATGTATGTCCAGCATAAGAGACAGATTTGTGGATGAAGATATGCTAATAACTTTAAACTAAACGTAACTATCGCACGCAATACGTCATTTCTGTGACCCTTCTAAACTAATTTCTGTTCTTATATATAAATAATTTGTCATAATTAAATTTATACAAATGACTTATATTAACACAGTGGCGGTGTGCAATGTATAAATTATATCATTGTTGCGAGTTATCATTTAAACTAAACATGCTTCTTAATTCGACATCGTTGAACCCGTGTAAGCATTTGGAAACCTCGAGGAGTTGACCGCGCAGCCACCGGGTTTCCAGCGAAAACAATAGGATACTCACTTATCTGCCAACCACCCAGACATTTTCGTACATTTCCACAAACTAAACACAATTTATTCACACTCCGGCACACTATTTGAGAGAAACATGTGCCCATATTTTTTCCTTTTTGCATAGCAAACGATACTCGTCTCAAAATTCTATTAAATACTCACGCAGACCTTTAGCCACAATCTCGCTACAATCCTCGTCATGATATATATTAATATAGTGGTAAAAATACTTAGGTTCTCCATGATGACAAGATTTACATTCTCAGTCGCAGGGTACAGTACGAAGCAATATATTATAATTTAGCTTGTCGCACCACTCATCAATAAGACTCACTAACCATAACCGCTGCTTCTCTTCTGCACGTGTTGTTTCTTCTACTTCACGGTATATGTAAGCTTTTATAAAGTTTAGTCCTACAACATAATTCAATACATCATTTGTACCACGTGACATATGCATGAGAAATGACATGCAGTACATTCCACACGTATTACTAAAATATCCTTCCTTCGCATGGTTTAATGTAGCCTTAAAAGCATCAAAGGATGGTAGAATAGGAGTCTTTCACTGTTCACCACATCTTCACACTTTAGCGAATATCACTTCATAAAACTCGAGTGCGCAATATTAAAGGTAGCCATCACTATTTTTCTTCTACGCGGGAGAATACACATCTGAAATCCACGGCTTGCACCACTCAACTGAGCACGCAGGGATGCTCAGGTGGTAGCAGGAGTCACGTGACTGATCATACAGGGGGCCGAGCTTAGGACAGATAATTCAAACAAATTAATTTATTAATATCTTACAAACTGTTAATTTCTAGGAGAAAGAATAAGCGAAAGGTAGCCCATTATAAAAGTTATGCCAGGAATTCCGGGGGTACTGGGGCACAATAGTACCCCGGGTAGAGTTTAAGGGTTAAACTTGCAAAAAACTCGTATTAATTTTGATACTACGATTTCAAGGTTTTACGCACTTCTCTGTTCATAGTTAAAAATAGGCGTAAGTTTTCTTCAAAACTGATATTAAGACTGTTTAAAACTTAAGCTTACATAATGTTTAGTTAACTTTAAACCTGCTTTTTGTTATGTATTAAAATCAATTACTTATTTGAGGTTTGATAATTCTTCCTCTTTCGAACTCTGTTATCTGAAATTTCTACACTCTGTGGCTCTTATAGTTTTCAGTCCAACTTATTAATGTTATCTTAAAAGGACAGGACGTAAAATGAAGTCTTACTGTGATAACTTTATTCTCAAATGAAAGGAGTTAAGTTTCTTTAGAGGGGTATTGAGAAGGTGAAGGAGAGAGTAGGTCTACTCTTTACAAACCCTACTTTTATAGTTAGACATTTCAACGAAACGATTTGTAACACTGAAGTTGATGTGTAACATTAGCGCAACTTCTCCAGATTGATATATATATATATAATACTAATAGAAGAAATCAGTTTTAGTATTTTGGTAAATATGTTTATATTTAGATGTTATATTATATGACGTATTTGTCAATTTTATTGGAAACAGATTCAAACAAACTAAGGATCTGATTGACTTGAAAGAGCTTGGTAATGACGTCACAACGACATTGTATAAAGGCAGGCGAAACTTTCACTTTAATTCATTACAAGATTGGAAATAGAGGATGGAGTCGTGTTAGTTATCTCTCTGTGCCTTGACCAATTGATAAGTGGTGAATATGATATCTGACGTTCCAAATGGATTTGAAGCACACAAGTTGATAAATATATCGCTCGGTAAAATTGCATCCGGACGTTCCGGAAGAGCTGGTGCATCTTTGCATAATTCCTTATTAGTTGCCTCTGTGTTACATAAAGCCCGTTTTGTTTACTTAGAAGAAGCACATAATTACCACCACACCATATTTTCCCCGCCACAAGGGCAGCCTTGGTTTAACTTTACTTGTTGTATTGCTAACAGCAACAGAGATGGGTTTTTTCAGAAATTGCCGTTGTCACCCATCTCCTGGTTCATATTTGTGCCAGAATCTATCAAAAGCTTTTGATATGTATATCGCAGTAACAAAGGTTTCACCGAAATTCCAAAAAGGGGAAGACCAAGAGTTAGAGAGATATGAAAAAAGATCGCCAGTAGAGCTTCCCATGTAGAACCCATGCTGGCGATCTGAAAGAAGAGGGGTGATTAAGATTTTTCCTATTAAGGATGTATTCAAAAGCATTACAAAGACATAAAAACAAAGCAAATGGAAGATAGTTGGAAGGTTGAGAGTGATCACCCTTCTTTAGGACATGCTGAATGAAAGCGAACTTTGATCAGGAAGGATTAGTATCAGATGAAAGACAAAGACGAAAGAGTTTTCCACGACTAAGGTCTCTTTAGGCATGAATTTGTTCTTGAACACAGTAAAGCACAATGAGGCGATTGTGGTTGTTTCAGTAATTATGTCGGTGGAATAGCACTGGATTCGTTCAGGTTTGAGTTGGAAGCGAAAGTTCGAGCGAATAGCTCAGCTTTGTGAAGAGAAGAACTGGTAACTGAGCCAGATTGGAAAAGGGGAGGAAAGGAAGAACATGTAAAGTTGATGGTGAGGTTCTTAACTAGATGTCAGAAAGAGCGAGAAGACTTAGAATTGTATAGATTTTCACAATTTCATTGCATGAAAGAAATTTTGGCTACTCGAAGAACAGAATTTGCACGATTCTGTGCACAAATATGAACCAGCAGATGGGTGACAACGGCAATTTCTGAAAAAGCCATCTCTGTTGCTGTTAGCAATAGAACAAGTAAAGTTAAACCAAGGCTGCCCTTGTGGCGGGGAAAATATGGTGTGGTGGTAATTATGTGCTTCTTCTAAGTAAACAAACGGGCTTTATGTAACACAGAGGCAACTAATAAGGAATTATGCAAAGATGCACCAGCTCTTCCGGAACGTCTGGATGCAATTTTACCGAGCGATATATTTATCAACTTGTGTGCTTCAAATCCATTTGGAACGTCAGCTATCATGTTCACCACTTATCAATTGGTCAAGGCACAGAGAGATAATTAACACGACTCCATCCTCTATTTCCAATCTTGTAATGAATTAAAGTGAGTTTCGCCTGCTTTTATACAATGTCGTTGTGACGTCATTACCAAGCTCTTTTAAGTCAATCAGATCCTTAGTTTGTTTGAATCTGTTTCCAATAAAACTGACAAATACGTCATATAATATAACATCTAAATATAAATATATTTACCAAAATACTAAAACTGATTTCTTCTATTAGTATTATATATATATATATATATATATATATATATATATATATAAATCTGGAGAAGTTGCGCTAATGTTACACATCAACTTCAGTGCTACAAAATCGTTTCGTTGAAATGTCTAACTATAAAAGTAGGGTTTGTAAAGAGTAGACCTACTCTCTCCTTCACCATCTCAATACCCCTCTAAAGAAACTTAACTCCTTTCATTTGAGAATAAAGTTATCACAGTAAGACTTCATTTCTACGTCCTGTCCTTTTAAGATAACATTAATAAGTTGGACTGAAAACTATAAGAGCCACAGAGTGTAGAAATTTCAGATAACAGAGTTCGAAAGAGGAAGAATTATCAAACCTCAAATAAGTAATTGATTTTAATACATAACAAAAAGCAGGTTTAAAGTTAAGTAAACATTATGTAAGCTTAAGTTTTAAACAGCCTTAATATCAGTTTTGAAGAAAACTTACGCCTATGTTTAACTATGAACAGAGAAGTGCGTAAAACCTTGAAATCGTAGTATCAAAATTAATACGAGTTTTTTGCAAGTTTAACCCTTAAACTCTACCCGGGGTACTATTGTGCCCAAGTACCCCCGGAATTCCTGGCATAACTTTTATAATGGGCTATCTCGCGCTTATTCTTTCTCCTAGAAATTAACAGTTTGTAAGATATTAATAAATTAATTTGTTTGAATTATCTGTCCTAAGCTCGGCCCCCTGTATGATCGGTCACGTGACTCCTGCTACTACCTGAGCACCCCTGCGTGCTCAGTTGAGTGGTGCAAGCCGTGGATTTCAGATGTGTATTCTCTCGCGTAGAAGAAAAATAGTGATGGCTACCTTTCATATCGTGTACTCGAGTTTTATGAAGTGATATTCGCTAAAGTGTGAAGATGTGGTGAACAGTGAAAGACTCCTATTCTACCATCCTTTGATGCTTTTAAGGCTACATTGAACCATGCGAAGGAAGGATATTTTAGTAATACGTGTGGAATGTACTGCATGTCATTTCTCATGCATATGTCACGTGGTACAAATGATGTATTGAATTATGTTGTAGGACTAAACTTTATAAAAGCTTACATATACCGTGAAGTAGAAGAAACAACACGTGCAGAAGAGAAGCAGTGGTTATGGTTAGTGAGTCTTATTGATGAGTGGTGCGAAGAGCTAAATTATAATGTATTGCTTCGTACCGTACCCTGCGACTGAGAATGTAAATCTTGTCATCATGGAGAATCTTAAGTATTTTTACCACTACATTAATATATATCATGACGAAGATTGTAGTGAGATTGTGGCTAAAGGTCTGAGTGAGTATTTAATAGAATTTAGAGACGAGTATCGTTTGCTATTCAAAAAGGAAAAAATATGGGCACATGTTTCTCTCAAATAGTGTGCCGGAGTGTGAATAAATTGTGTTTAGTTTGTGGAAATGTACGAAAATGTCTGGGTGGTTGGCAGATAAGTGAGTATCCTATTGTTTTCGCTGGAAACCCGGTGGCTGCGCGGTCAACTCCTCGAGGTTTTCAAGTGCTTAGACGGGTTCAACGATGTCGAATTAAGAAGCATGTTTAGTTTAAATGATAACTCGCAACAATGATATAATTTATACATTGCACACCACCACTATGTTAATATAAGTAATTTGTATAAATTTAATTGACAAATTATTTATATATAAGGACAGAAATTAGTTTAGAAGGGTCGCAGAAATAACGTATTGCGTACGATAGTTACGTTTAGTTTAAAATTATTAGCATATCTTCATCCACAAATCTGTCTCTTATGCATAAAATGTACTCGTACAACTGCTGGACATACATATATACGCACATACATACGTACGCACATAAAAATAATTTGTACAACTAGACTAGTCCAAAAGGTTAATCCAAAAGTTAATTCACTAACCGTGGTTGGGGTACAAACTTCA
Organism: Bathynomus jamesi; assembly: GCA_023014485.1. Taxonomy (NCBI): domain Eukaryota; kingdom Metazoa; phylum Arthropoda; class Malacostraca; order Isopoda; family Cirolanidae; genus Bathynomus; species Bathynomus jamesi. Next base: position 72,323 of record JAJOZX010012519.1, read on the forward strand.
ATCCAGTTGTGTCGTAATCAAAGTAACCATTAGGTTTGGTTGTTGTATAATTCATATTTGGTTGTTGTAACCGGATGTATACAACAATGCTTCGTCATTGATTTCTGTCGATTGATTGCTGTGGACTGCTTAACTCCCTTCGCAATATCTAGGTCATTTGATGAAGGGGATCTACAGTTTTACGTGGCACCGTACCACGGGTCATTACATCATCTGGTCGCCGAAATTGACGGGTGTTATATGCTTACTTTAGGATATTTTGAATGAGTCTAGAGTTTAATTGGTGTGTTTTATTTCCCACTAACTGCGTACACGAGATAAGTGTATGCATGCTGTCTCTACCACGTCAATATTTGCATCCATACTTTTCTCCCCATGCTGTCTCTACCACGTCAATATTTGCATCCATGCTTTTCACGCAGCCCACCCCTTTATGCAATATCGATCACAACAATAGTTTATTATTTTGCTACAATACTAATTGAGTCTCATCTTTGATTAATTAATGTATTCGGTTTGACTTCTCGCGTAGGAGTGTGGTAAAATTGTATTTAGTTATTTAATTTCTGTTTAGTTGGCTGATAAATGGGTACCCTAGGTATCCTACTGGTGGATTAGCCGGCTGTTGAGAGTTCGGGCGAAGACATTTCAACCGCTGCAGCGATTCCATGTTAAACTGTAGGTCTATGGCTGAGTGAAAAGGTTTGACCTTTGTCAAAATGAACAATTCGGCGAGAAAGAGTTAATTATTATTACTAGTGTATTCGAGAGGATTTTATAATAGAGAAATTATAAATATATCTATTCCTTTATTTATGTTTTTTAAAAAAGAAAAGAGTATTCGGTTTCCACGTTAAACTGTGGGTCTAAGGCTGAGTGAAAAGCTTAACCATTGTTAGAACGAACAATTCGGCGAGAAAGAGTTAATTATTATTATTATTGTAATTTGTACCACCCTATATGTATATATATTTTATGTGTGTGTGTGTTTGTTAATTTTGAAAAATGTATAATAATAATAATAATATATCTATCCATTTTTTTTATTCATTCATTTCAATAACTAAGATGATATACAAATTACGTGTAAATAAAAATAACTAAGTTGATAAAATATAAAACATTTTTTATATACAGGAAGGACAATCGTATGAAGCGAAAGGGGACGGAAGTGTGTCTTTCAGAGAGAAAGTTTACCCAAATTCCTTCTCGCTAGTTCGTGGTTTTAAAAGGCCTCGGGCTGGACCTTTTTGCTGGATATTCTCACTACCTGCCTCCTCCCGCTGTAGTTTGAACACAATGTTAAAATAAACGTATTTGTAAGAGAATAATTATTTAATATAATTGTGTGTGTGTGTGTGTGTGTGTGTGTGTGTATAGATTTGAGAATATGTTAATGGAACGATTTCTTTTGCTAAGCTAATTGTTTAGTGAATTTTTTAATGTTAATATTGTTTTAATAATTAATTCACTTTAAGGTGAAAATCCGTTTATATATATATATATATATATCAGGAATGACAAAATTAAATAGACAGTTAATAATAATATATATATATATATATATATATATATATATATATATATATATATAATATATAATCACATTAACTGTGTCTATTTTCTTTTGTCATTCCTATATATATATATATATATATATATATATATATATATATAGAGAGAGAGGAATGACAAAATAAAATAGACACAGTTAATGTGATCCTTTATATATATATATATATATATATATATATATATATATATATATATATTTATAAATGATCACATTAACTGTGTCTATTTTCTTCTGTCATTCCTCTATATATATATATATATATATATATATATATATATATATATATATATATATATATATAAGGTAAGGAGAAAGTTGTTCAAGTGTGTGTGTGTGTGTTTCTTCTGAACTATTATTTTGACGATTGTATGTTCCGTATTATATTAATTTTGTGCAGTAGAAGGCAAATTCTATTTATTTACAATAATTAATAAACATATTGAATTTTTTATTGTCAATTTCGGTTTCAGAAAGTACGTTTGCTTTGGTAACGAATTAAAATAAATGGTGGTGTTTAGCAACTCACCCTAATAATGTATACCTGTACAATTAAAATAAAAAATGGTATCTGGCAACTCAACCTTCCTCTATATAAGACCCGCTTGGCTTCGGAGCTGGCAGTTTGATGATGACAGCTGTTGAATAAAGAACTCTCTCCTTCCTTCTTAGGTTAAGACTTAGCTTAGTTTCCCTTTGGGGGGTTAGATCATCCCACCTTGTCCCTCCAAAGCCCTCCTTCGTCTATCCTTTCTCTTTCAGGTTAAGGTAACCCCTTTGGGGGGAGGTCATCCTCCCTTCTCCCCCCGAAGATCCCTCCCCTCTCCCCCCTTCAGGGCATACCCCCTCCCCCCTTCATTCATTGCATACCCCTCCCCCTTCATTGCGTACCCCTCCCCATTTGCAACATTTATCATTATCTCTTGCACCATTCTTGCACTCTACACTTTTTCGCCCATACTACTGTATTTGGGGAATTTTTGCTCTGTAATTGCAATTTGAATAATTTATCTCTGTTCTGTTCTTTATTGAAGTGGTAATTCCTAGAGTGATCCATGGATTTGCGACACTTTTGGGCGAAACCGTTTATCTCCTTAAAGGAAAGCAAATATTAAAAATATGGAATAAGGTGTAATAGAAGAACTGAAACGTATGGTCTGGGTCATTTATAGGTTCGTCACAGTCAAATCGAGTATTTTCTACAGCCCCAGTAAATTTTCTTTTGTTAACCTCTGAGAATATTCTGTAATCAGTAGTTGTTTTTTCCGCAACCCGAACAATGTTATTAAATATAGCGTAAGTAGGAAAATGATCACTGATGTTTGTGGTTATAATTCCAGAATTTACGAGAGCATTGCTATTTACAAATATATTATCAATCGTAGATTTTGTTATTCGATTACCATAGTTGCAGACTCGAGTGGGTTTGGTAATAGTATGACTAAGATAGAAAGAATTCATTAAGTTTAAAAATTTATGAGATTGCTTCAGATTGCAAATTGATGGTGAAGTCACTGAAGTCATTGATGTTGATCACAAACTCATAGATTTCATCGTATAAGTAAATCACTCATTTCACCATTCACAGTACAATTAAATCATTCGTTTCAAAATTCATCGTACGAGTGAATCACTTGTTTCAGAACTATTTGGAAACGAGTGACGTTTCCACATATTTCATTTTGTTTCCTCGGCCATAAACACTTCGAGAAGAGACCGCCATTAAATTAGTTTTCCCATTTTAACAATTACACACATAAATCTCTTGGTGAAAACACACACACACACACACAAAAAAAGTGAAACAATGGCGACACCCCTCATGTCGTTATACGCACGTTCGTGTTGCGATGAGTTCGGTGTTTTTTGCGGCTTTGTAAAGTAGCTAAGAACATTTTATATATAAAATGCTTGTGTGTGTGGTGTGTGTGATGGAAACTGCAGGATGATATGCTTGTGGTTGTAACGGGTACATTTGTGTTGCCTTGGGGAGGAAACACAAACTTGTGGTGCATCTTGCTCCTGACGAATCATGCACCGAGATCTATAATGCCAGGATATTCTGCACTGCAAATTAAGGAAGCGAGTACTGAAATGCTATTAACTTGACTGAGCATTAAATTATGATAACTCGAACCAGTGTTGCTTCCACCGGTAATAAACCACGCACAGAGGCCTCGTTAGTATACGTTGAACCTCTATGTACGTACAGTACTTAGTAATGATGCTGCTAGCCGCTCGTAACCCGAATGAGTGTATGGACTGGAAGGTGCTTCGTAGAAAACGGTGAACCCGATAATTTTTGTCTAAAACGTAGTCAATATCATAGCGTTAACAACATTGATAAATATGTAAAATGTCTGTATTCGGAAACCCTTTATTACCGACTATGAACAAATGAAAGCGCGGATAGAATTTTCTAAATATTAATTGGTTAAATGCTCTTAAAGGCTCATTCAACCAATTAAAAAAGTTTCTAAACTTAAACGGAGATTTTATATGAAATTTTGCCTTTATTCTAAATATGCCTCATTGTCATTATATGGAAATCTGAACGATTGTGATTTGTCGTTTAATTTTTTTATTTTTATTTAATTTTATTTACAGTAATGTGCGTTATTTGCACTCTTTTCTGCTATTTTACTTTATATAATGGCAGTTTGGTTGGCGCGACCGAGATAACTTGAAACATACGCCTCACATGGCGAGACATTCTATAACAAAGAGAGAGAATTCTGAATGACGAAGGATTTTCTCTATTTAACTTGTTTATTTAGTTAACACAAAGAAAAATGTGTATTCTCATTCCCTTTCCCCCCTCATTAACGTTAAGTAAACAAATTTATTTCACGAAAAACTGCATTTTAACAACGAGCGCGTCCCCTCATTAACAGACTCGTGAGAAGACTGCCTAAACGAGTCAGGGTTGCCGGACTTTTTTTTATCTCATGCAGTGGCGGTTCCTCATATGGGCAATATGGGCAGCCGCACAGGCGGCATTTGTGGAGGGGCGGCATGAGCGCCTGCAAAAAAAATAAAAATAAAAATAAGAATAAATAAATAAAGAAATAAATAAAAATAAAAAATAAAATAAAATAAATAATAAAAGATCAATAAATATATTTTTATTAATAAAAAACCATCTATTGCATTTTCCATAAACCTTCCCATAAAAGACCTAAACAATGCAAAATGCTTCCAGATTAATATTATTGGGAATAAAGGCCCATACTTTAACATATGTAATGTTATTTTTCTGGGTTTGGTTAAATAGTGAAATGTATATTATTTATTACAGAACGAATCTTCACACTAAGCCACTCAGGTCTGTCAAATAACCGCAAATGGATAAGAAGAGGTCAAAGCTATCAGTCAGTGCTCAGTTTAGAGGAAAGAAGAAGAGGAGAAACGAGCAAAAGATAAAGGTATAGAGCTATGTCATCTACTCTTCACTGCTATATTGCACTGCTATTTTGTGATATAGCTTTCTGAGTCATTTGAAGTGTACTATTATGTATATAATTAGCCATTAACCAAGGAGGTTGTATTATTCATTTGTTTCCTATTCTAAAAGTTTAATAAATTGTGCTTAATAACATGTTAAATTAATTGTACTAGCCTATTCATGCATTGGTCTGTTATGTTCTATTTTACTATTTGCAGGGGCACTTTTGAAATATTTTGGAACACCCTCTGCCACTAGCCAGGATGAGAAGCCGTCTACTTCTGCCATTATTGAGGCTGAGGAGCCATCTACCTCCTCAGCCTCACATATGTCTCCACAAATGCAGTCTGATCCTGAGGATGAAGACCCATTTGCTTCTACTTCTCCCCGGCAGGACTCTTCAGGTGAGTTTGTGTGCACATATGTCTGTGAGTGTGTGCGTGTGTGTGTATGTGTATGTGTGTGCATCCCTGCAAAGCATTTTGCAAACAGTTATAAATTATAATGTTATTATCACTGGGTCTGGGTTACTGGGTATGTGTGGTGTTTCACCACCATAATTCCATAACACCACCACCATAACAAAGTGCTGTGAATAATGTGTTATCTAACTTAGGTGTGTATACTAATGAGTAATGCTCTTGTTCTTTCTATTAGAAATGCCTGGAGCAGAATCGCCTCCTGAGGATGAGTCTCTGTCCACCGACCCTGCTAACTGGCCTTCAGTTCTGACTGAGAGAATTCGGACACAACTGGTTTCCAGGGGACCAAGTCAAGTACCATCTGACTTTGTATTCCCTAGAAACGACAGTGACGGAAGAAGTTTCCACCATCAATACTTCAGGAAGTCATTGGTTAGTGGGGAAAATATAACCAGAAGTTGGTTGGTCTATTCCTTAAAAAACAACAGCCTTTTCTGTTTCTGTTGTACATTATTTTCCAAGAGGAAAATAAATTTAACAAGTTTGGGACTCTCGGACTGGAAGCATGCAAGCTCATTGCTCACATCACATGACAACAGTTCAGAACACCTAAATTCTATGAAAATCTGGAAAGAACTGGCAGTGAGGATGAGAAAGGGGGAGACCATTGACAAGCAGGAGATGGCACTTCTGGAGGCTGAGAAGTTGAGATGGAGAGCGGTGCTGACACGTCTCACTGCTATTGTGCATTCTCTGGCAGTTAGGAATTTGGCACTAAGGGGACATACAGAAAAATTGTTCTCACCATCAAATGGCAATTTTCTGAAAGAAGTTGAACTGATGGCACAATTTGATCCTATAATGCAAGAGCACATTAACCGTGTCCAAAAAGGGACCTCCAGTCACACCAGCTACCTCGGCCACCACATACAAAACGAACTCATTGATTTGTCGAGCAGCAAGACCATTTCAGCAATGGTGAGCGACATCAAACAATCAAAGTTTTTTTCAATAATTCTAGATTGCACTCCAGATATCAGCCACACTGAACAGTTGTCAGTTGTGATTCGGGTTGTGTCACTGGAGGGGAAGCCCCATATAAAGGAACATTTCATGGGGTTTTTGGAGGCAGAGGAGTCCACTGGTCAACATTTGGCATCTCTGATTCTGAAGAGACTGGAGGAGCTAAAAGTTCCTTTCATGGACTGTAGAGGACAATCATACGACAACGGGGCCAACATGAGGGGAAAAAACAAGGGTGTTCAATCCAGGCTCCTAGAAATTAATCCCAGAGCTCTGTTTGTTCCATGTGGGGCTCATTCTCTGAATTTGCTTGTGGCCGATGCTGCTAAGGGATCTATTGATGCCACAAGTTACTTGGCATCTTGCAGAAGCTTTACAACTTGTTTTCAGCCTCCACACAACGATGGGCCATTTTGAAAAAACATGTGAACATCACATTGAAGATGTGGTCTGATACAAGGTGGGAAAGCAAGATCAAGAGTGTGGAGCCCCTGAGATATCAGGCAGCTGCAGTGAGAGATGCACTGATCGAGGTGAGGGACCACACCAAAGACTCTGTAATAAAGGTCGAGGCTCAATCTCTGTCAGAGGAGGTTGGGTCATACCGCTTCGCCATTTGTTCAGTGGTGTGGCATGACCTGTTGTGCCAAATTCAGCATGTGAGCAAGCAGATGCAGTCTCCTAGCATGCACGTTGATGTTGCAGTAAATCTCCTAAAAAAAACAGAGAGAGGTCTCCGCAATTACAGGGCAACAGGTTTTGTGGCTGCACAAATGGCAGCCACAGATATCTGTGAACAAATGAATGTGGAGGCTGTGTTAAAACAAAAACGGCTGAGGTCCACAAAGCGGCACTTCTCCTATGAAGCATCTGATGAGCCTTTGATTGATGCTTTGAAGAAGCTGGAGGTGACATTTTTCAATGCAGTGGTTGATGCTGCAACATCAGCCATTCAGGAAAGATTTTCCACGTTGGAAATTGTGGGAGAGAAGTTTGGAGTGCTGACACATTTCCAAAATCTCACATTTGAGGAGCTGACAGAACAATGTGTGAACCTTAGTACTACACTACACTTTAAGGGACAATCTGACTTGGATGGCAGAGAGCTTGCACAGGAGCTGAAGAACTTGCCTGACTTGCCATCAAAGACCATATCCTTGCTTGAACTGCTGACATTTATCCATGAAAGGGAGCTCTCTGAAATATATCCAAATTTGTGGACTGCTCTCAGAATTGGTCTTACTCTTCCAGTCACTGTTGCTGAAGCAGAGAGGAGCTTTTCAAAGCTGAAGCTCATCAAATCCTACCTGAGGTCAACTATGTCACAGGAACGCCTTACCGGTCTGGCCATCATCAGTATAAATCATACAATTGCTGAGCAGATTTCATATGATGATTTAATTCATGACTTTGCATCAAGGAAGGTAAGAAGAGTCAGGCTTTAGATGGCAGTTGTGCTGTGGTGCAATTTATTTTGTTTCTTGTTCAAAGTGTAGCATAATAATTACCCTCTCTTAAGTGTCTTATTCTATTTATGTGATAGAGCATTTGTACAATTTAGAAATTTGATTCTCTAGTTTATTTATGGCAGTTGTGCAATTTAATTTGTATTTTTCCTGTTCATAGTATCATAATTACATTCTCTTAAGTGAGTTATTCTATTTACGTGATGAAGGATTTGTAAAATTCAGAAATTTGAGTCTTTGTTTTGGTTCTGAAGTTCCAACAATTAGTCCAATAAAAAGTTATTTTGTTTGTTAAGAGTTATGTCTGTCCTTTATTTTGGGGGGATTCGAATGTGTGTGTGTTAGCGAACAGAAGGGGGGGGGCGCTGAAGGTGAGGTTCGCCCAGGGCGTCATGTAAGCTAGGACCGCCACTGATCTCATGGGACCAGATTGAGCATCAAAAAGGGCCAAAGCCGCCAAAAAGGGGCCAAACGTCAAAGGGCCAAAAAGGGGCCAAACGTCAAAGGGCCAAAAAGGGGCAGCACTCCGCTAGTAAATTATATGAAAAAGCCTTACCATGCAGTTGTAACTAAACATTGGAGTGCATAAAGAGCAAGTTCATTGAAACTACCATGTTTGAGAACACCTTTCCAAAATTTAGCAGCAGCATCAGGAATAGATTCTGCAAAAACTTCCTCTTCTTTCCAGTTGACAAAGTTAATTTTTCTATATTGTGCCTGTATTTGGTCTAAATAATTGGAATTGGGATACATTTGCAAAATGGGCCAATAAGGGGCCAAAACTAGGTTTGGGGCCAAATAAATTTTTCTGGGGACAAACGCTTTTCAAATGGGCCAAATTTGTGAAATAATCTGGCAACCCTGAAACGAGTCATTTTTAAATCTAGATCTACGATTGGTTGGTTAGAGCTACGATTAAATTTTGTCTCGTTCAAAATGACCATTACACGTAATTCCATTCTAAAATAATCGTCAATACTTTCATGTTAAAATTCAACGTACGATAAATGCAATTCCTGAGTTCTTATTACTTGAACTTATTCCAAAATTTATTTCGTTTATACAAATTATTTTTAATGTGAATAAAACCTTCGAAAGGATGATATTTTAGAGTGGGTTACGCCTTTGATCAACGTGAGAATTTTATTGTGGAAAATTGTGCTTTACAAATTCTCGATTGTGTAGTTCATTTTTTTCCCGTTCAGAATACCTTGAGCATCATCTTAAAATGAATTCAGTTGAAGTAGAAAACTCGATTCGTTTGAAAAGGGATCAAAATATATTTATGAAAAGAACTTTGACGCGTATGACGGTGTGTTAATATATGGTGCTAAAAGTCGATTCATAGAATTCACATTTGTCACTTTCCTCCGTTTAATGTTAGAATGCGATGTGCTTCTTATCGAATTCTTTTTGATAAAGAAATGGAACGTGTTTAAGAAAAAGAATTTTGAAGCGTATAAGAAACCGGCGATTAAAAACGATTTTCTTGCTTATTCTTTCCCCTTTTTTCAAATGGAGCTGAAGTAAATAATAGTTATGACTCCTTCGCTCAGAGGGGAATAAGGGAATTTGTTCCACACAAAGGAATTTCAAATGCAATGTCATCGTAAAAATAACGTACTTGTTTATTATAGAACTCAAAAGTCGATATGTTAAATATCATTTGCCTTCAGGATGGTTTAAAATTTCTTTTTGAATTCGACTAAAACATATTCTTAATCGTTGCAAAAGACATTTGAGAATGTTTTGAATTTAAATGTTTTGAATTATAGTGGTACTGTGAAAATAATCATGGGAGTAGCCAGACATTCAAAAACTATACGCACGAGGTCGTGAAAATCAAAAATACATCAAACGTCATGAGAAATTTTATTTATTTATAAAAATAAATAAATAAATAATAAAGTAAATAGACAAATAAATAAATACACAAATGAATAAAACATAGAATACTAGACTTAATTTGAAATTTTAACAATAATTCTGAAATAATTATTAAAAAATGACTCGAGTACAATTTTTTAAGTATTGTGCAGTTATTAGTTATATAAAAAGGCAGTATGCAATAATTAGTGTCAATATGCAGATCAAAGTTAATTGCAATATTTCACATTCTCGCATATTACTATTAATGCGCAGCTGTGAATTGATATACAATAAATCAATTCTCACGTACGACTATTAATTATGCTGTAATAACAACGAGTGACACGGGTTTTGTCTTGAGATAAGGCGCGCACAAACCATTATTGTGAGAATGTTTTGCTGACGTAACCCGAATGAGTGTATGGACTGGAAGGTGCTTCGTAGAAAACGGTGAACCCCATAATTTCTGTCTAAAACGTAGTCACTATCATAGCGTTAACAACGTTGAATAACACGGTTGTGCGTATAAAACACGTATGCATGATGTTCGTATGCAATGGTAGAATCGAGACGTAGTAATAATAATGATTGGTTTTGTGTAACCTCCTTCGTAACATCTAAGGTTATATAACGGAGAGGACCTACAGCTTTACGTGGGATCCGAACCACGGGTCGCTACATAGTCTGGACGCAGCGGACGGTCTCACATCCAACTACTATCAGACCCAATGTCGCTTAACTTCGCTGATCAACGGGAAGTGGTGTTACGACATTGGCTACGACGTAGCCCTCGAGACGTGGCGATTCTCAATACAATAATACTGCATAAGTGAAAGATGTTATCCGGTAACCGGTCGCGAAAAACGTTTTTTGAAAAAAAATTATATATATACACGCACGTGCGTATAGTTTAAAAAAGAAACTGTATGCACATACGTATAATGCGTATGCCTAGTTACGCCACTGATAATGACTTACTGCAGAATTCATTTTATATTCATTCTAACCTTTACCAACTGTACAATTCGACAGTCTGCATTTCAATACATCTTCTGCTTCTAATGTTTGTTTACGTCCAAAAATATAGAGAAACAATGTCCTCAGCATCGAAGAGAGCACAATACATGTCACATTTAGGAAGGTGCAGCAACTGGTAAACTTCACTTCAAACCGAATCTCAGACAAAGCTGAAGGCAAACAAAAATATCTGAAGTCCATTTGAAAATATCTTATAACCAAGAGAAGCAAACATAAACCATAAATCTCGGAGCTGGTTAGCATCGCTGACTACAACTCCATGGGGCCTGGGACTGAGACCCGGTGACGGCAGGCGGCGCGCAGCAAAACCCAGCTGTTCATCATTCCATACAATAAAAAAAAATTGGTTGGTAGATAAATGGGTACGCTGGGTAGCCTAATGATTAAGACGTTGGGCTGCTGATCGGGAGGTCGTGAGATTGTCTGGGCGAGGATTTGGTAATTTCTGACCACCCGTGATGAGGCGTGGTTCGGATTCCATGTTAAACTGTAGGTCTAAGGTGGAGTGACAAGCTTGATCTTCGTCAGAATGAGCAATTCGGGCGGAAGCAAAACCAAGGTTAACCAAGGTATATTAGTTAACCTTTTGCAACCTCACTTAAGTTTAACTGTTTCCGTGGCCGCGGCCCCTCCGAGTGTGACTTTCTCGGGCATGAGGCGTACAGTCCATATTCTATTCCTACTACTAATGCACAAAATCTTGGTTTAACTTTGTTCTAATCCTATCCGCAACAGAGAGGAGGCTTCCAGAAGGTACCGTCGTCCCAACTCCTGACTCTCATTTAGGTTATATTTCTGCCGGAATTGTGCGAAATCTGTTCTTCGACTCTCCAAAATATTCCTTCATCAGACAAAAATGTGAAAACCTATAATTCTAATTATTCTCGCTCTTTCTGGCATCTAGCCAAGTACCTCTACAAAAACTTTACTTCTTTCCCTCCTCTTTTTCCATTCTGACGGTTCAGTTGCTGTCTCTTTTCCAGATAAAGCCGAACTCTTCGCTCAACTTTCGCCTCCAATTCAAGTGTATTCAACCCCGGACGATTCCGGTGCTGTTCCTCCATCTCCTCCTCTGAAACTAGAATCTCGAAAAATGTTTCTTCTGTCCTATCTGGGCTCAACTCTAGGAAGGCGTACGGTCCTAATGGTTTTCCTCCTGTTGTTCTCAAGAACTGTGCTTCTGTGTTGTGCTGACGCCCTGCTTAGGTAAACTGTTTCGTCTTTGTCTTTCACCTGTTCATCTGTACTTTTCCTTCCTGCTGGAAGTTCGCTCAGCCTGTCCCAAAGAAGGGTGACTGCTCTCAACCCTCCAACTATCGTCCAATTGCTTTGATTTCTTGTATTTTTAAAGTTTTTTAATCTATCCTTAATACCCACAATAGGAAGATTCTTAAACACCTCTCTTCTCACAATCTTCTTTCAGATCATCAGTATGAGTTCCGCAAGGGACGCTCTACTGCCGATCTTCTTGCATATCTCTCTGACTCTTGGTCATCCTCCTTTCGGGATTTCGGTGACACCTTTAAGAGAGCACGCAGTACCAGACTTCTTACACATTCTCATTCCTTTTCTGTCCAACTCTCTAACGCAAGGGTTAATCGGTTTTTTCAGTCTTTAATCTATTCGACCGGTGAACTCTGGAACAATCTTCATCAACCCATCTTTCCTCCTCTCTATGACCTCCAATTTTTTCAAAAGCAGTGTGTCCAGGCATCTCCAAAATCCTGGACCTTGAGTTTGGCTCTCTTCTTCCTCTATTGAGGTGGGAGTGGGGGGGGGGGTTCCGAGCATTCGCCCTTGGTCTCTCCTTCCTGCATAGAAAAACACTTAAAATTCTCTTTAATAAATTTTTATTTGAGGCAAAAAAGCAGTTAGGGAAATATTGAATTTCACTAAAAAGAGGTTCATATTTTTCTTTTCATCTTCCAAACTTTTCTTCTGTATTTTTTTTTTAAAACAAAATACTTAAAAAAGAGACCATATCTAATTTCCAAAATTAGAAGACAGGGATAGCATATTGGTATTGGTATAATAGAAAAATAAATGAAGGTCTAGATATAGAAATGAACTTTGAAGAAGGTATAGAAATAAAATTTTAAAGGGGTATAAGCATAGGTATAGAAATATTACTTCTGTACTTTCCTATACTTTTGCGGTATATAAAACCTACGTAATAATACAGTAACTAATTCAGAGCAGGTAGTTTCTCCGAAGAAGTTCACAATCTATCTTCAGTTTAAAAAGGATAAGGACATTTTATTGTCTGGCAAATGGTAACTCTTCTATACATACAGTCGTGGCCAAACGTTTGAAATCGCTGTTTTAAAGAATTACCTTTTTATTACTGGTTTAATATTTAATGGGTCCTCCATTTCTATTACGCAGGAAGGAGGGGCCAGAGGCGAATGCCCGCAAAAACACCCTCCCCATAGAAGAAGAAAGCCAAAATCAACATCAAAGTTTTCAAGATGCCTGAACACTCTGTGTTTGAAAGATTGAAAGTCATAGATCGGGGGGGAGATGGATTGAGGAAGGTTGTTCCAGAGTTGACTGGTTGAGTAGATTAAAGATTGAGAATACCGATTAACCCTTGCGTTAGAGAGTTGGACAGAGAAGGAATGAGAATATGTCAAAAGTCTGGTACTGCATGCTCTCCTTAAAGGAGGAGGTATGCAGTTAGAGAGTTCAGAAGAACAGTGTCCGTTATGATAGCGAGAGTAAAGAGAGAGCGTGAGGCAACATTGCAGCGAAGACAGTAAGAGGCGTGGAATGGACGAGACGAAAAGCCTTTGATTTCACCCCATCAGGTAGAGTTGTGTGGGTTGAGCCACCCAACACAGGAGAAGCATAATCCATACGGGAGCGGACAAGATCCCTGTACAAAGATAGCAACTGAGTGGGGGTGAAGAAACTGCGGAACTGGTACAGCACACCTAACCTCTTACAAGCTGTTTCTTAGAATTATTTTTGTATTCTTCAAATTTATTGCTGTAGTAGTCTGATTTTGCCTTTTTAATTAGGTTATTTACTCTGTTTCTGTAAATGGTGTAAATTTCTTGAGGCATTGTACCTTTCTTAATGTATTTATAGATTACTGTAAATGTGTTTCCTGGATGTCTTGTAGGAGAGATTTGTGTAGCCGTGGTCTACTTTGCCTTTCATCAGTCGTGTTTGTTGTAGTCAGAGAACGAAGTTCGTTGAATGCCTTATTTAGTTCGTCTGAGAATTAAATAAAATTTTAATTTATGTCGTCTGCCCCTTCGGAGATTACCGACCTATAATTTATGGAGTCTTATTTGTTTCAGACTTTCTAAATTTTCATTTATTTTTGTGACTATTATTTTTACGCTGCCTGTCTGCGGGATTTTCTCTCTCATTTATCACCAAGAAACAGCCGAAGCGGTCAGAGATCCCCAGCAAAAGAATACCGGCTGTGTGGTTCAGAGAAACCTAAATTACACCATGTATGATCTATTAAGGTTGAATGTTTTATAGGTGTTGTAACAAGTGTTTCTCGCGTAATGATTGCGCAGAATCCATATGTTACCATTTTGATTACGAGTCGTTTAGGGGCTCCGTCTTAAATATATGTTGAAAGATCCGAGTTGAAGCCTTTTAGAAAGATTGCTTTATGCTGTTTTATTTTATTATAACTTTAAATAATATCTATATTTTCAAGGAAGTGAATAAAGCCTCCGTTTGGAAGCCAGTTAGTACCAATTATATTTAAATTTCTACTTTCCACAGTTATATTTACGACACACTTTTCAATAGAATCCGACAAAAATGTAAGATCAGTGATTTGTGTACATGGAATGTCGATTATAAAAGAGTAATTAATGGTTTAAAAAGTAACTAATGTTAATAAGAGGAACACACACACACACACACACACAGATTATATATATATATATATATATATATATATATATATATATATATATATATATATATAAGTGCATAAAAACCTGAGGAAAGGCGAATGAGCAGCGTGTGAAGAATAATTATTCTGGAAAGAAGTGAAGAAATAGAAAAGTAATTCTGATGGAATGATTCTTAATATGACAGATAAGAATGGCAAAGGGGTTGGTTGGTGCAAGATGAACAAAAATACGTGAGAGATTTAAAAAGAGTATTTTAGTGAGCTAGTCGGAAAGGCACATGAACAGAAAGCGAGTGTGAGAAGTATAGAACAAGGAGTGGAAGACATCCCATGAGAGAAAGTTGAACGAGCAGCATGCAAGCTGAAGAAAAGAAAGTAGCAGGGACTGATGGAGTATGTAGCGAAATCATTAGAATGATGTTTGAATGGCTGTGGAAAATATGCTATATAGTATGGTAAAGTGGATGTTTTGTATTTTGGGTGAAAGAGTGAAGGGTGAATTGAGTGACTGGTTTGCTATTAATGTTGGCGTATGCTTGCGGATGTGATAGCGTGAGAGATGAAAGCATGCTAGAAAGAGAGTAAATCTGAATTTGGAAGAAGAGTGGCAGCTGTCGCATTTCATATATGCTGATGACACTTTTAGATGAATCAGAGAATGAATTAACGAGAGTAGTGACGAGTTTTGTTGATATTTGTGAAATGAGATTATTGAAAATTATTGTAAATAAAAGTAAGGTTCTTGATGTTGAGAGAGAAGGAGAGTCGGTAAGTAATAGTGGTAAGTGAAGAAAATTTAAATACTGTTTGTTGGATGAACAAAAGAATATTTAGTACAATGCAAATTGAAAGTAGAGGGAAACATAGCGAGTAAATCATAGGCGCAATAAAAGTCCAAGTAGCAAAAAATGGTTGAGTTTAGATGCAGCAAGGGGCTTACTTAAATGTGCATCGGTGCCAACACTAATATATAGGTGTGAGACGCTTGATGGCTCACTGTCAAAAGTGAGAGCAGTTGAGATGCACAACGGCTTGACAACTTGAGAAGCGCGGATGTTCGTGAAAGGTGTGGAGTGAAAAAGTCATTGGAGATGAGGATGAATGGAAGATAGTATGCTGCGTTGATATGGACATGTGAAGAAAATGAATAATGAAAAAATTCGGACTTCCTAGTTAAAATAAGGAATATCAGTTTAGTGAATAAGATGATGGTCAATTTGGATGTAGTTTCTCTCTTTACTGTGGTTCCCGTTGAAACAACTGTCTTATTTGGGAGAGTTTCTTTTGGAAAATCAGATTCAGATGGCTTTACCCATCCCTCTTTTGTTTAAAATTGATTCGTTTATGTTTGACACATTTTTATTTCGCAATGAATAATTTATTTTTCGAAAGAAAGGCGAGCTACTTTGAACAATATATTTCTGGATTTTTTTTTAAAGCAAGTTTCTCTCTGAAATTCCCGCTCTCAACGTCCCATGGCATCGTTCTGTTGATATTTTTTATTTATTTCCGCTGGACCCAAATCATAATTATTATACAGTATACTTGATAGGTTGAGTAATGTTTTGCCATCCATTAAATTTACCATCGAAATGGAACGAAATTAATTTATTTTGTTTTTAGATGTCCAAATTATTAGAACTAACAATTAATAATGAACCTGCTTTGACAGGTTTTAGAAAATCCACCCATATGTCCATTGGTTTTCATCCCATAGTTTATCCTTTTACACTAAATGGACAGTATAAACAGAGATAGCATGGTTGGAGATAGCATGGATGGATTAATCATTTGGATTGGTTCGGAAATATAACCATTTGTTCGTTATAATCAGGAATTTTTCTCTGTGCATGCAGACTTTACAGCAATGCTTTGTACGTTGTGGATATGAATGAATCTTCTAATATTACTCAGTAGCTCGGTAAAGGTATCATCATATTAAAATCTACGAAGTAATTATTTAACATCTTTTATAAACTCTCATAGCGATTTTCGATAGGCCCGAGTGGCTTCATGTTTTCAAAATGAAATGAGTGTGGGCGTAGTTTACTCACCTGAATACACATTATTAAAGAAAATGAAAAATACAAATTTTATGGTAAACTCAATTAATTGTAATTATTTGTATTATATATACAATATACTGTATAGCAGCGGTTCTCAACAGAGGGTCCGCGGACCCCTAGTAGTCCGTGAGTTGTGTTTAAGGGGTCCGTGAGTTGACTAGATTATATTCAGAAAAACAATTTTTTTTCCCTTGTTTTTGTGGTGGCTAATTTTGACCTCTAACCGATAACATTTTCGGTTACTTGAAACTTTAAAAAACAAACGTTTTGAAACAATTTTTTTTGTGTTTTCGTGAGTCTTTCATCGCCTTTTTTACGTGTTTCTCGGTCGTTCGATTGAAATTATTTAAATAGGTTCGTGAGATATGTTTTAGAATTTAGGTTGCTTAATGGTTTTGTGCGTTTTGTTAGAATATTATTATTACATTTTTACTCCGATTTTGAAGTATAAATCAAGACTAAAAAACTATACTAATCTGGATACCTCAATTTGTCGAAATGCTACTTAATCATAGTGCAAAAGATAATTTTTGGGGAGGGGGACCCCAAAAATATCAAGATTTTGATAAGGGGTCCGCAGTACAAAAAAGGTTGAGGAACGCTGCTGTATAGCATAGCAATGGGCCAGTCGTTTGTAAATCCAACGTTATTCACTAAATTCACAAATTTATTTGTCGATTACCATGTCATTAATACAATATACAATTTAAAACAGGCGATTATCTTTAATAACGTTAACATAAACTTCACAAATTATTGTATACTTATACGGTTATACCAACGCCTACCAGTATCTAGATCAGAGCTTTCCAAACTTTTCACGTTGGCGACACACTATTTAAGCATAAAAATTTTCACGACACATTAATTAATTTTTGTTATCAAATATCAAATATCAGATAATTTTTCAGTAGGTGGTTTATCTTGTAGCCGATTTTGTTGAGAGAAAAATCAAAATTTTCAAAATACAAAAACACTAATGTGTCGCGACACACAGTTTGGAAAGCTCTGATCTAGATGCTCCATGTAATGGAACGGTTAATAGGAAGAGGAGGACTGGATAATGGAGCATTTTGGAAATTTAAGGAGGATATGGACAGAAATACAAAGGTGGAACGAGGAGCTATAAAAAAATAAAGAAGAAAAAATTGTAGAAGAAACTAGCGAAGTATTGAAAGTAAATGAAAACTTTTACCATGATCTACTTATTACAAATAAGGCAGAAGATAAGGAAGAGAAAAAAGCTGAAGAGATTAATAAACTACAGCTGGAAACTATTAAAGCTGTAATAGAGGATAGACATACCATAAATAGCATTACAAATGAGGATGTTGAAAATGTTATTAGAAAGTTAAAAAATAAGAAGTCGACAGACCAACAAGGATGGAGCAATTGTACAATGAAGAATGCTGAATGGGATGTTATAAGAAGTCTGACAAAACTATTCAACGTAATTCTTAAGACTTTCAATATCCCAGAACCGTGGAACAACATGAAAATAATATCAATTTACAAAAGAGGTGATAGAATGGACATAGGTAATAGGAGGGAGATATTCATAACAAATATAGTTAGTAAAAGTTTTAAGAAAGTTAGACTAAATAAGAAGAGAAGTGACTGGAATCAGGGATTAAGTATGTACCAATGTGGAGGAATAGAAGGAAAATCAACAATAGACCACATATTAACGTCGAATGCAATAATTGACTACAGGGTGAGTCAAAAGTCTCCATACATAGGCAAAATGGTCCAATGGCTGGATCAGCAGTTTCCGGGTCACTGGATTGGCCGCCGTTTGGTTTGGAGATGCTGTAAAATGTTTTGAGAAGCTAGAGTTGAAGGATTGCATCAAAGAAGCATCAAAAGTAGTAGGCCCAGAAGAAGCACTACGAATATACAACTTAAACAAAAGTGGCACAATACAAATAAAAACACCTTTAGGTGACACAAGACCAAGAAATATAGAAGAGGTAGTCAAACAAGGCACGTCTCTGGGACCCAGACTGTGCTCAGTGGACAGTGATAGAGTAAATAATATGGGTAAATGCCTGACAAGAATAAGGGAAACAGAAATTCAATCATGTATATTTATGGATGATATAATGCAGGCATCAAGTAACTTAGGAGTAATAGAAAAAGCAATTAGTAATTGTAGATCAATGGAAATACTAAAAAAATTTACACTTAATAATAAAGAAGAGAAATCAGCCGTAATGACAATAAATGTGATGAGAAGAAAAGTACCTGAAATGAGAACAATTAACAAAGTGAAAATGGGAAGTATAGAACAAGTGCAAGAATACAAGTATTTGGGACAATGGTTCAATAGCAGAGGTGATCACCAAACACGTATAGAAAACAAGAAAAGTAAGATAAACTTCATGATAGCGGATCTAAAGAGATATGGAGATCCAGCTACAGTGGGCCATTGGTCAATGAAGGTGAAAATAAAATTGTATGAAACCATAATAGTACCTACAATATTTTATGGAATGGAAACGTGGACGAGAACAAGGACAAAGGATATTGAAGAAATGGAACAAATGCAGGAAAGAATTCTAAGAGAAATAACAGGAATGAAATGTAGTACCCCATATTGGAGATTATATTATTAGCTGAATTAGGAGTGTGGCCAGTCAAAGAAAAAATTGGATACAAGAAGATAATGCTAATGAACAATATATTAAACTCAAATGAGGAGAGATTAATTAAAATGATAACCGAAGATCAGTTGAAAAATCCATACCCAGGATGTTGGACAGAGGAAGTGGCAGTAAATTATATAAAGTAACATTAGAGGACTTAAAAATGATGAAAAAAAGTGAATTAAAGAAAAGTGTACGACAAAAAATTAATGAATATTTACAGGAAGAACTAATAAAGAGGAAAACTTAAATGAAAAAACGAAGATTCATTGATGAATTTAAAAGAAAACCATATATTGAAAATATGAAAGAAAAGGATATGAAGATTATAATGGAAATCCGATTAAATATGGTAGAGGTGAAAGAAAACTATAAAGGAAAATATAAGGACATGAAGTGTGAAGTATGCAGGAGAGAGAATGATACGACAAAACACTTGTTTCATTGTGAAAAACTAAGAAACATAGTGGGGGAGATGATGGGAGTAGAGAATATAAAAACCCAGAAAGTATCAAAAATTATATTGTAAAAATAGTGGAAATTAGAAGAAGACTGTTGACAGTAAAGGTTTAAGTATATAATAGGAGATACAGTGTAGAGGCTCTGCACCGGAAACGTGTGCTGATCCGCAGGATCAAGTGAGCAATTTCTGGAACCTGGAACCTGGATCGCATTATAACATGCAAATAATTAATTTCATATAAAAAATTTTGAACAGAAAATTTCCAGCCGGTCAGAGTATAACATTTACTTTAAGCTCAAGAATCACTCGGATTTTAAATGCAGTTTCACACATTTCGCCCTATACTGGTTTCGGATGTGAAGCTTAAATTGTTTTATGGTTGAGGTTTGTAAATTTATTGACCGACTGACTGGTTTTTCTGGACTTCACAAAAACTATGAAATTTTGCCCAAGCGTGGTTTGACTAGATATAGGTAGGCTTCGCTTTGTTTTACTTATATTTTAAAGATAAAATGGACTTATTTAAAGGTGAGTTTCCCAAACTTTACGCAACGATATTTACCATGGACTCCCTTTAGTGGATAACTGAATGTATGGTTGTTTTGGGGTCTGACATTCAGACTAGTCGATGATATTTTTTTGGCAACGCTTTTGCTTTAAACACAAATCTTACCCAAAATTAACACTTGTCCTACCCTTTGAACAGAAGTTTCTAAGCCAGTTAGAACAAATTTAGTCTCACTAACTTTGAATTTGAAGCCCAAAAATTTTATGGCTGTGTTATTTTTGTGAACGAATTTGTTCGATGTTTACATCAAATTATTTGCGGCAACGTCCTCTATCTTTTGGTATAAAGTGTGTGTGGTGTAGTTTCTTAAAAAAAGTTATTCAGAAGAACCGTCCGCGAAGTGCTAATCTGTGTTTTACATTTGTCCACGTATTGTGCGTGGACGATAATTAATTTACCATTACAGTTACAACTAATAATGACGAAAAAATATAAAAACTTTGAAAACAATAACCGGCGAGAAGAGAGAATCGCAATCAACAGGAAAACGAGATAAAATCTATTATATGTTTCAGGCCCGTGGCCAAGGGCGGGAACGACCCCCCTTGACAGGAAAGGTCCACTTCTGTAACCATAGCTATAACTTATGATGTGATATTATAATATACAGGGTGGGCCGTAAGTTTCCATACATAGGAAAAATTAAACGTTTGTTTTTATGTTTCAGATACCCTAAGAATATGCGTTTGACGTAAGATCTTGTTTACTGATGAAGCAAATTTTTACGTCAATGGAGAGGTTAATCGGCAAAACATACGTTATTGGAGTAATGCTAACCCTAACTGGCTGAGTCCGACGAAGATGCAAGGTGCCGGTAAAGTGATGGTGTGGGCCGGGATATGGGGTGACAGAATTATTGGACCAATTTTGTCAGTGGAAATCTTAATGCCGAAAGGTATCTTAACATGTTGCAAGAAGAGATTTTCCCATCCCTGCTAAACGAGGAAGGTAACTTCCCAGTTTACTTCCAGCAAGATGGAGCTCCACCTCATTATGGTCTTCACGTGCGTCGGTATTTGGATCAGCAGTAGTTTCCGGATGCTTGGATTGGTCGGCGTGGTCCTGTGGAGTGGCCTCCCAGATCCCCAGATCTCACCCCCCTTGATTTCTATCTTTGGGGGCACTTGAAGGCCATGGTGTATCAGGAAAAGATACGAGACATAAATCATCTAAAGGAACGTATCACCAACGCCATTACAAGCATAACGTCAACTGTGCTAATGCGTGTTCATCAACAGTGGGGAACACGTATTGAAATGTGTTTTCAAAACAATGGCAACCATGTAGAGCATATTATATAAATAAAAATGGTTGTCCATAAAAAAATGTTTATTTTTCCTTATAACATCATTTAGCAAAAAAAACGCATTTTTTGTTTTTTCTTTTTTTTTAATTTCACAAATACTCTAAATTTCTCTAAACACCCTCCGCAGTGACTAGGTCGTTGCACCAAAAAGCTCGCCTTTCTACAATTTTGAGCCCCCCACCCCCGCCCCCACCCCCGCGTCTCTTGGTAAGACCTGGCTACGGAGCTGTGTTTATGGCAGCTAAACACAACCACCTTACTACCCACGTTACCAACTAACGAATAAAATTCAACAATAAAAATTTTGTATAATTGTATGAAAGGAACAAACTTCGCCTAGTTGCCAGATGTACGATAATATTCAAAACTGTCACAATATATCCCCCCTGACCGCCTGTTTAATTTTAAATTAATTAAAATCTTCCTTCTCTGGAAATTGAAAAACAAATATTTTTCTACTGCAAAGGTTCTAAAAATTTTGAGGTAATTTAAAAAAATATAAATACTTTTTATCTAAATTTAATTAATAATAATTGGACGGTTAATGGGGGTAATGGCGTTGAAAGCGAGCATGAAATATTTGCAAAAATATTAAACTTTTCTTTTTTCGGCGCAGGTGATTTGTGTGTGCAATGGTACACCATTGTAACGCGTCGAGACTCGAGTGAGCTAATAGTTATGCCTGAGCCGTTACTGAAAGTATAGCTATACTCGCTTACTCACTCAACAGATATATATATTTTTTTTTTTTTTTTTTTAAGTTCGGGAAGAACCGATTCGCCTCTATTTAAAAGGGCATATCTCAGCGGAAAAACAAAGAAAAAGTGAGAGGAAAGACAGAGGAAAAAGAAAGGGTGGAGGGGACAGTCGAAGTGGAAAAAGACCAAGGATGACAAGGACTGCAGGGTCGAGCCCCATCATCCTTGGGTGCTAGGGCCGGGAGGGCGCACGTGAAACCTCCAGGAACAAGCACGTACAAACGAGCACAAAGAGCACTCAAGAGCACGAGCTTAGAACCCCCTTGCGGGGATATATATATATATATATATCTATTATATATTTTCGCCTTTCTGTCTGTCTGTGTGTGTCTGTCTGTCTGTCTGTCTGTCCTTTATACAAGCGCAAACCATTTGACCTAGAGCTACCAAATTTGGCATGGGAACCTCTTATGGGATGAAGAAGGTCACCACAGAGTCGGTCAGCCTGTCTGTTTGTCTGTTTGTCTGTTCGTCTGTTTGTATTACGGGCGGAAATGTGAAGCTCAAGATTTTCATGACTAAATAATTGAACCGACAGTAATTGGGAGTTCAATTATTTGGTCAGGGAGGGGGGTTTGGGGGATATCTGATCAGATTCAGAAATCTTGACACAATGTGAAGCTCAAAATTTTCACGGCTGCGTTCTTTTCTGTAGTTTAGCCTGTCTGTTTGTGAAATTTATCCCGGGCAGTAATGGTGGAACGGGGGGGTGGGGGTAATGGGGGAGGGGGTTAGCCCCCAAGTTGCATAAATGGGGGTTTTGGGGGATACCAATCGTCAAGGGACCTAACCGAGCACTCAGTTGACCTAACCGGGCATTCAGTTGACTTAACCGGACATTCAATTAACCGAGCAACGCCGGGTACCTCACCTAGTGTATATATATATATATATATATATAATATATATATGATATTATTATTATATTTCCGCTTGTCTGTCTGTCTGTCCTTTATGCAAGCGCAAACCGTTTGACCTAGAGCTACCAAATTTGGCACGGGGACCTCTTATGGGATGAGGAATGTCAACACAGAGTCGGTCAGCCTGTCTGTCTGTTTGTATTACGGGCGGCAATGTGAAGCTCGAGATTTTCATGACTGTGTTCTTTTCTATAGTTTTATTGACCAAATAATTGAACCGACAGTAATTGGGAGTTCAATTATTTGGTCAGGGGGGTTTTGGGGGATATCTGATCAGATTCAGAAATCTTGACACAATGTGAAGCTCAAAATTTTCACGGCTGCGTTCTTTTCTGTAGTTTAGCCTGTCTGTTTGTGAAATTTATCCCGGGCAGTAATGGTGGAAGGGTGGGGGTGGGGGTAATGGGAGAGGGGGTTAGCCCCAAGTTGCATAAAGGGGGGTGAGGGGGTTTGGGGGTAGCATTCAGTTGACCTAACCGGGCATTCAATTAACCCGGGCAACGCCGGGTACCTCACCTAGTCTACTATATAAAAGCAAATTGTGTGTGATTCCGTCTGTCCGTTTGTTAACTTTTGGGTCTCTAAAAAGAGCTGAATTAGCTAAATAGGGTCCTACGGGCGGTGCTGCCAGTAATTGGGGTGGGTGGGGGCACAGTAATTGAGGGACCGCAAGGCTCCCAATTACTGTCGGTTCAATTATTTGGTCAATAAAACTATAGAAAAGAACGCAGCCATGAAAATCTTGAGCTTCACATTGTGTCGAGATTTGTGAAGCTTAATATTTTCATGACTATAGTTTTATTGACTAAATAATTGAATGTCCAGTAATTGGGGGACCCACATCTTGACACGATGTGAAGCTCAAGATTTTTATGGCTGCGTTCGTTTCTATAGTTTTATTGACCAAATAATTGAACCCCCAGTAACTGGGGAACCACAAGCCCCCCAATTACTAGGGGATACGACGAAAAAAAAAAATTTGAATAATTAAAATTTAATACAATCAGCCCACCCCAAGCAAGTGCTGGGCATAAAATAGTGTTTGTTACTGGTTTTTCTTCTTTATTTATATTTATATTTCAAATAAAATTGCTTTACAAAAATAAAATTACCTCCAGAAAAAACAAAAATACTAAAAACAACTTGGTTATCTAGCATATAAACCTAGCAGCGCGGGCAAAAACAGCTAGTCTACCATTTAAAAAGCAAGTTGTGTATCTTTCTGTCCGTCCGTCCGTTTGTTGTCAACTGTTGGGTCTCTCTTAAAACGAACTGAATTATCTAAACAGAGTCCTCTACGGGCGGTGCTGCCAGTAATTGGGGTGGGTGGGTGGCCCAGTAATTATCCCTTATCGACCAAATAATTGAACCCCCAGTAATTGGGAGACCTACACAATGTGAAGCTCAAGATAGCATATAAGCCCAGCAGCGCGGCCAAAAACAGCTACAGTAGACTATCAAAAATATCACCTAACCAATCGTCAAGAGCGTACAGTTGACCTAACCGGACATTCAATTCGGTTATCTGTGATATTCTAACTTTTTTTTTTTCTTAAATTTCTGGGAAATACTGGGTACCCGAGCTAGTGTGTATATATATATAATCAATATTTGTGATAGATATGTCAATAGATTAAACAAGCGGTAGCTCGCTATCGCTCGCGACTGTTGTACAACTTGGCCCTCCGAGCGGGTGGCACTGTGATCCAGCTACAAAATTTTAAAAAACGCCACTCCCCCATTACCCCCACTCCCCCATTACCCCCACACACCAAAGTAAACACCGCCATTACCCCTACACACAAGTAAAAAACGCCATTACCCCCATACCCTCACCCCTCTCCCCCCATTACCCCCACCCCCATTACCCCATTACCCACACCCCACTCCCCCCAATTACCCCACTACCCCGGACGGGTAGCACTGTGACCCATACTGCTACCCGCCCTCCAGGCGGGTAGCAGTATATGTCACAGTATGTGTGAAGCTCAAGATTTTCACGGCTGCGTTCTTTTCTGTAGTTTTATCGCGGTGCTGGGGCCTTCGGACCCAGTAATTGTAACCTAGGACCGGGAAACTTCACAGAGCACATCGGAAGCTCATGGGCTATTAGTTGGTGATGGTTGCAGAATTTTCCGATGTGCCGTTTAGGCTGTGCACGGTTCCGAAGAAAGCGGACAGACAGACACACAGACACATTTTAGCTCAATAGTATATAATGGATAATAGGTAAAAGAAAAAGCACTTTTTTTTTCACAAAACACCGTTCCACCCATATACTTATTACGAACAGCTCCTACCATTATTGCCAGGTGTGTTAGTTGCCAGGTCAACTAACGAGGCTTCCGTACGGGACATCACCAGGGGAAGCAACCGTGCTTTAAGTTAACATAATACAATAAGGGGTTAAATTCATGATAATTCCCGTGCTAGTGTAGTTAGTTTGCATTACTGACACTCCTCGGTTTATATATACAAAATTGGGAGCAATCTAAGAATAAGCACCCCAAAGTCCCCAATCCAAGAAAAAGCACCGCAGTTGGACCCCAATCCAAGAAACAGCACCCCAGTTCGACCTCAATCCAAGAAACAGCACCCCATTTCGACCTCAATCCAAATTAAAGGATTTTAACATCAACATTCCTCGAAAACTTTGTCCAGGTCATTGCTTGATCGCACTTAGCACACAGCATCACTTTTTTAATAAGATGTTTTCCCTTACACCGATTTATTACTGACAATGGATCTTCAACCAATAATGGTAACACTTCAGTTTGAAGTGCTACCATTATTATGGGATGTTTATTCTTGGAGTGCTCATATATATATATAATATATATATATATATATATATATATATATATATATATATATATATACAGGGTGGGCCGTAAGTTTCCATACATAGGAAAAATAAACATTTTTTTATGGACAACCATTTTTATTTATATAATATGCTCTACATGGTTGCCATTGTTTTGAAAACACATTTCAATACGTGTTCCCCACTGTTGATGAACACGCATTAGCACAGTTGACGTTATGCTTGTAATGGCGTTGGTGATACGTTCCTTTAGATGATTTATGTCTCGTATCTTTTCCTGATACACCATGGCCTTCAAGTGCCCCCAAAGATAGAAATCAAGGGGGGTGAGATCTGGGGATCTGGGAGGCCACTCCACAGGACCACGCCGACCAATCCAAGCATCCGGAAACTGCTGATCCAAATACCGACGCACGTGAAGACCATAATTTAAATTTTCCTATGTATGGAAACTTACGGCCCACCCTGTATATATATATATATATATATATATATATATATATATCGAAACCTACGGTAAAAATTGAATGCCAGGTTAGATCAACTGTACGCCCTTGACGACTGGTTAGGTTAAGTCGTGATATTTTCGTTAAAACTAACGAAAATATCACGACTTAACCTAACCAATCGTCAAGGGCGTACAATTAACCTAACCGGGCATTCAGTTAACCATTTTAGAGCAGTGAGCTCCATTTTAACTCCGTTTCAACTCCATTTTAGAGCAATCCAAGAATAAACACCCTCGTTCGACCCCAATCCAAGAAAAAACACCCTAAATTGATTTGGGGTGCTTATTCTTGGATTGCTCCCAAACTTGTTCCCACGGGAGCCTAGAACCCTGCGTGAGGGGTTTTGTCACCGTAAAACACCCTTTAAGTTTCAAATGTATATATCGTGTCCTCATCAATCCTTTATGGTAGATTAAAACTCGTGTTTCCTCGGAAGCGTAAAAATAAATGATTACCATCCATACACTTTTATGTATCAATGGTGCTAGCGAGACCTAATACATAAATGAGGATAGGGATGAGCATAGATAGATGAGAGAGAGAGAGAGAGAGAGAGAGAGAGAGAGAGAGAGAGAGAGAGCCTCAAAGACCTTTCGGTCTACTCGGGGAGGTTCCTATTATTAAACTACTACATTTTTTAAACTATTCTAGCAGTAGTAATAAACTGGATAGCAAAGTATAAGGCTCCCTCCCCGCCAGAGGCAGGTACGAAAAAGGTTGAAGAAAATACCTTGGCCCTGGAAAAGTAGTCAAGAAAATTTTACACGAAAGTGGAAAATATAGCTCTATAGTTACACAACAAGCGGTAGCTCGCTATCGCCCTCCGGGCAAGTAGCAGTATATGTCACAGTATATGTAGCAGTATATGTCACAGCTAGCTGTATATGTATATGTATATTTATGCTTACGTATTATCGGGACTACCAAACTGTTGTAGTGAATACTCTTATTTTAGTTTCAAGATAAATGTTAATTTTACCGTCTTGAATTTCGGAATAGTATAAATTCATTTTAAATTAGTTACCCCATTATAATTCAATTGTGAACCACATTAATACTAATTTTATGTATACTATATTATTTTATTGTATGTAAACATAATTAATTATATATCACAATTGTCAGTTAATTATTTATATTCAAATATTTATTTTAATCTAATACCATGTCCATTTTACAAATAAATAATAGAAATCCTGAGTTCAGTACGAATTCCTTTTTCTTCTACTACTTCTTTCACCACCTTTCTCTACAAAAAAAAAAAAAAAATGGTGTCAATAATCCAGCAGGGTTGAAAGCACCTTAAACAGAAAAAACAAACATAGAAATCCAACGGTTATATTTTCCACCTTTGGTACTGTCGCAGTTTCGCCTAACGGACTCAATACGGCTAGTGAGATAATCACTGGTTGGCACTTAACTAGCGGCAGTGCTTATGGCTACATCATCCAGGTTAACCTATACCGGATAGATGCGCTACGGTCCCAAGCCGTAGCTTGCCTAGGCCGACGACGACGACGTAAACCAACAATTGGTGACTCCGGAGTTGGATTCCCCCCTTTTACCCGAACGACTAGGATTAGACTGTAACGTCGTTCGTGCCCATCACCCCCTTCACCCGAGCGACTAGGACCAGACTGTAACGTCGCTCGTGCCCTCTGCCCATCACCCCCTTCACCCGAGCGACTAGGAGACTGTAATGTCGCTCGTGCCCTCTGCCCCTCACCCCTGCCCGTGCGCTCTGTGCCTGCGCTCGTCTCAACCTCCACTCCTTCGTTGGTAACTTGTCGTCTTGCTTGTACGTCAGCAAGCATAGGAGAAGATGCCTGACGATGCTGGTGCCATCTCCCACTTGAGCGTAAAGCTCCCCGTCTTCTGGCCGGGTGATCCATTTATTTGGTTCCACCAAGTGGAATCACAATTCAACTTGGAAGGATCACCGCTAGCAGGACGAAATACGATCATGTTTTGTCCTCTCTACCAGCGAGCATCATCTCTGAAGTCCGTGACGTCATCGTATCTACTTCCACGAGTGAGGACCCGTACAACGATCTGAAGTCTGCCATCCTGTGCCGCACCACTGTCTCCGAGCGTGAGAAACTACATCAGTTAATCTCAAAAGAAGAACTTGGAGACCGTAAGCCCACTCAAATGCTGAGGGCTATGCAGTGCGCTCTAGGCGAACGCGCACAAACCTTCGATAAGGACATCTTTAGACAGTTGTTCTTGCAGAAACTTCCTCCATCAGCTCAGCGTGTCTTGGCCACTATGGATCCTGCTACTCCAGTTGATAAACTAGCAGAAACTGCCGACAAAGTAGTGGAGATTGACACAGCTCCGGTCAACAACGTGAACACACAATCGGAACTGGAGTTGAAAGTGAAAGAGTTAAGTCAACAACTCAACCACGTTTGTTCTCTGCTACAAAATCAACGGCAAAGAAGCCATTCTCGGTCAAGATTTACGAAGAGGCATCGTTCGAGTTCCGGGAAGATCTGCTTCTACCACTCGAAATTTGGAAAGAAGGCTAGGAAGTGCATCTCCCCTTGCAATTTTTCGTCGGAAAACCCCAGCAGCGAGTCCTAATGGCGTCTAGTACTCGCACTGCCAACCTGTTATTCATAAAGGACAGGAACTCTCTGATGTCAATTTCTTGGTCGATACCGGAGCGTCAGTCAGTGTATTCCCTCAAAAATCTGGTCATACGCACTCGGAATCTCCGCCTCTATACGCTGCTAACGGTTCACGCATACCCACGTACGGTACTCAGTCGCGTGAACTAAACTTGGGCCTTCACCGATCCTTCAAGTGGATTTTCATCTGTGCTCAAGTGCGGCATCCCATAATCGGCGCTGACTCCTCCAGCATTTCAAACTCCTGGTGGATCTTGACAAGCGACGCTTATGCGACCAGGCCACACTGCTTTCTGTTCTTGCCAAACAGGTTGCCCTTCCGGACGCCTCGAACTCTGCACTTTCCCTCGTTCCCCCCTAATTCCATGTACCAGTGCCTTTTCCAACGATA